>JANHGB010046464.1:21575-40041 GCA_026283785.1 Coracopsis vasa | reverse complement strand
CCTGCACTCAAGGGCAACAGTTACAGAACTAAAACCAAACATAATTTAAACCACACCTGAAATATCACTTAGTACAGGTTAAATTCTGATCACATCTCCTACAATTATTGACAGCTGGAGAAAGAAACCAAAATCCTAACTTGAACACTCAGTCATTCTCTTCTTGTGAGATTACAACAATGCAAAACCTACAAAGTGAATAAAGTTACCCCTTAATCTTACTTCTCAATACCAGAGACAGAATTCTGTGGGAGACATGATAAAGCATTTAGTGCTAAGTCCAAACTTCCTTACACACAGACTTCAGGCAAAGACACACCAAGATCTAGTCCTACAGTCCCATCATGATAGAAAACTATAATCACTCCCATCTTACAAGCAAACCTCAGTAACCTACCAGATTTTAGTACTGCAAGGATTTAGCATATAAAGGTCCATGTTTTCCATCAAAATAGCTGAAGTGCTCTGTATGAAGAAGAGAATTAGTATTTTCAATTGCAGATACTAACACAGCACCAAGATTTTCTCCCCTCTCTCCAAAAATAAGTTTGATATTATTTATGTAGACTAATACCAAGTTTCACAACCTTTTCAGCAAGGTAGGATGTTAGAGACAGTATGCCATACTACTATGGAACAATCATAGATCATTTACTATGGCAAGCTGTTTAATACAACTTAGTTGAATTCTGTTTCTGTAGAGAGTAAACTGTTCCCCCTTCCAAATTCACTTAAAGACATCAATTGCTCTATAGCAATCCCTCTTCGAAAAAGAGGAGATCATAGCTTATGAGCCATTTTTATAAATCAAAAATCACAATCAACCTAAACATAGAAATAAAGATTTTTCCAGTAATCAGTGTTCAACTTAAGCGTACTTTGCACTACTTCTTGCATAAGAGTAAATTGAAATAATGCACACTAATAATTAGTAAATGCTTACCTTTGCCTCCGGATTTGCTGCCAAAATTTTGGCACCACACTCTACAGAGGCATAGTTATTTCTATTTTTCTGGACTTTTTTTGTGGAATGCTGCCCACCAACAGCAGAAGGATGCATTGACTGACCTAGGAATAAGAAAATATAACAAACCATGCAAACAAACAGTATTTTCACTTTCAGGGAACTTCTGCTCACTGCTTTTATATACTAAATGCCATTAATTATGTAGTTCTAGCAGAAAAATGAAGTTCGAGGCTGCATTCCAAATCAAATCTGATACAAGAAGGAAGTGGTCTGTATTTAGACCAAATCAATGAATCCTGAACTTACTCTTTTCTTTCTCCACTTCCATGACTTTTTTCTTCCATTCATCAAATGTTGGAATGTCTCCAGGGTCCTTCGGAGTCATTGCCGATGTAGGGTCAATTTCTCCTGTTTTCTTATAGTCTTTCTGCAGAAGAGCGAACCACCAATTGTGAATATTTTTCAGCACCAATGAAAACAAAGATAAGCTTCAATACTTAAAAATAACCATATTCTCAACAGCAGATACACCATTTGAACCCAACCTAAAATCTTAGTGCCATGGTAAGCTCACTAGCCAGGAAAAGCATGTGATGATTTCCTCCCAAAATTGAACTCTTTCACTGAGATGCTGATAATTTTTGTGGCTAAACTAACATTTTAAGTAAAACAAGCATTCCGTCTCTCTAAATGTCTGCTTTTCTTTGGTATTTTTGCTTTTTCTCCTCCTAAGGAGAAAAGGCTTCCCTGTAGCAGAAACTTTCAAATACGAATGTTGGTCATGACAGAATTCAGAGTTCCCCTAGAGTTTTTGAACACCTCAAAAAAACCAGACACATTATCTTATTAATGTCTAATGATTAAAGAAAATATTTTGGACTTGCCTAACAATGCAGCAACCATTTTAAGTTAACCCTATGCTATACCATTTCACATTTTAACTTCTCCTTTGTACAAACACTCTGCCAGCACACCATCAGATGCACAAAAATCTTTTGCTAGACATTTCAAGTGTAGAAGTTATTTTGTAGACAATATTTTACAGGTAGTTTCCAGAATGATGGCTTTGTTGGTTGACATTTTCTCTGCACTTAAAGCAAGAATTATTGCATATATAATTCTATAGCTGAAAACTACCAAAAAGAACCAAACCCACATATTTGGACAAAAGTGAGTACAGAGTTCTTCACATGACTATACTGCAATAGAACTTTAGATGTGACACAAAAATATATCCCCACATGTATTTAGAAATAACAGGACCTGAAAAATCCCTGTAACTCCCTCTCCAAAGAAAGTTCAGGATACAAGATTCTCCTTGAACTATGATGAAAATGGTAAGTCAAAAAACAGACTGAGTAAGCAATGCCAAATCATGCTCTTGCTTAACCATGACATCAGGCCAATGCCATAGTTATTTAAATTGTAGCCTTGCAAATTGGGGGTTTTTAATAAAGGTTTACACAATTTGTTTGTAGTAAGTTCTAACTGCATTTAATTATTTTAAGGTACACAGTACTCTGTTCAATAATCTTGGGAAAAACTTCTTAACTTTAAAAGAGAGTTATCCAAGTTATTAGTGACAGACTAAATGTGATCCTAAAATAGCAAAAAAAAAAAAGGTATTGCTGTGGCCTTGGTCATTCTTTATTTCTCTAAAGAAAAAGAAAAGAAGAAAAAGTAAGCTTTAGGAAGTGCCTCACTGTGAGAATATAAAAATGGTCATACAGCTAAGTGTTAAAAGATCTGTCCAGCTATGTATCCCACTTCAACAGTGGTGAAATAAGATACCTAGGAAAGAAAACCACCCCAAACATTTTCTATTTCCTCCAACTGCTATCTTTCCCTCTAACCATCTGCTTGCTACCCAGGAACTTCCTGACTCAGTCAAGACTCAACCCTCAGACTTCTACATGCTTACCTAGACCATGCAAACCATATCATGATCCACCCGCCCTGTTTGGTTTTTTTTTTTAAACCCATGTGAAAAAATTCACCATGCACAGCATCCTACAGGAAGTCCCAGATTACTGATCTGCTACATGAAGAACATTACTGCTGGATTTTGCTCCATATGGGGAAATCAAATAAAACTAAGTCTTGCATTTGAAGAGGCTCAGCTCAGGAGCACTGTCTGTGCCAATGGATCAACCGTGGCATGGATCAACCTTGCTGCCCTTTTCTCCCAGTTTATTATACCCTTGTTGAGATGGCAATATCAGAAACACACACAGGGCTCAAGACATGAAGCCTGCGCAATCAGGAAAGCAACAGATATCAACTCATCTTCAACAGTGGTGATAACCTAAAAGAGGGCATGAGGCTCCCGTGTGTACTGAGTGCTTATAAGCACTGCTTACCTCCCTTTTTAAGTTCTCCGAGGCATTCAGAGCAGATTTTTGCTCATCTGCGCCCTTTTCAGCTGCTGAAACTTTCGAATCAAACTCAGATTTTGTTTTCTTTCCCTTGCCATGTGAAGATGATATGTTATCTATATGTTGACCTGCAAGGCTGAAAATTTTAGGACTATTAGAACCTATGAAATGATCACATTTTCAAGCATAAGCAATATTAACACACACAAATACATAGATAAGCAAGCACATGCAAATGTTTGTTGCAAGGCCGGGACAGAAAAGAACAATTACCCTTAAATTATTCAGACTCACAACCTACTTCAATACTCACCTCTCTGGTGGACTGACAAAAGAGGAAGGCTCACTCTGAGGGTCAGCCTCAAGTGTCCCACCAATATCACAGTCAGGTTCTGACTGCTCAGCTTCACTAGAGCTGACTACAGGGATATCAGCACGGGAATTTTCTATTGCACTGAAGGGAAAGAAATAACATGCTTTTTACCCTTCTGATAATACAAGTAACTCAGATAATCAACCACATGACTAAAGATAATTGAAAGCTTTAGAAAAGCAACAGTCTCACAGAAATAATTAAGACAAATGAAGCAGACTTATACTTGTGGAACTGCATTCTCAGCTGTATTCGTATAAGAATAGAATTTCACTTTCCAGCCTGTTTGCCCCAGCAAAGGAACTCAAAGCTAGCTTCTTAACTACCAGAACTCTCATCTAACATTCTACCAAACACTGCTATGGATAATTTTCCCCATCATTACTACAAACTAAGAACAGCTTCATAGTTATGCAACTGCAGCAATTTTCCTTTCCCTTTCAACAAAGGAATCAAACATGAGTCTGAGTTCCACCACTAAAAGCTCCTAATGTTCCCAAGTCAGTGGGAAAAAAAAGAACTTGGCTAAAACTAGACGAGAAAAGGGGTCACATAATGAAATATAGTAGAGCCAGACAGACTTCCTTTCCACTAGATTTTTTTTTAGTTTTTGCTAATGTAACAAAATCAAGGTAACCCAATAGACCATTAACCAAGCTGCATCAACAGCCCAAACTAGCTTATCTGCTCACTCCCCTACTTCCTCTCTCCCAGAAAGCCTGAACACATCACATCAGACAAATCCTAGGGTAAAAATTGGAAAGAAAGCCTCTCTATAGAATGGACTGGGAGGAAAAGACAGACAAATAACTTTCAGTTGATAACTTGTGTAACTGTCTCCACCAGTACAGGGATGACTTTCATACCGACCTAAGTCATAAACCAGTTCTAAAGACAAGCTTTATTCTGCCTTCTAAATTTCAACATAAGCTTCTTCAATGTCAGCAGCAAATCAGGTTAATCCAATACCATGATACAGAGCTACCAAAACATAAACAGCATATCAGCAACTTAAAAGGGAATATTTTTTGTTCTGGCTGCTACAATTATCAGTAGAAGCAGCTATAACAAACCCACAGAGCCAATTTTAGTACCTTTCATATGATAAAAGTCCCCTCAGTTAAAAAAAAAAAAAAAAAAAAAGAACAAAAAATTCCTAGGTATCTGAGACTTTTTGCTATGTAGCAAAATCTGACACTAGGAACAACAAGAATTTGTTAGTTACAAACCATAAGCAGTTTCTCTGAATATCCCAACACACACCCACCCAAGATGCGCACAGTTTAGCTCTGCACATGACACTTCAATGACTGGAAGCTGACCATTGCACTTAAAAAACCCCACATATCCCTGATTTCAGTACATAGAGGACAGTATGAATAATAATGAACTGAATAAAATATGGAAAAATATGAACTTAAAAATACCCTGGTATCAGGGTGTACTTGAGTGGCCTCAAGTAACTAGTTTTAGTAGAAGGTGAATAGCACAAGCCTAAAAGCTGTAGTGCTCCCTCTCCTTCAGGTACTTTCATTTGTTAGTAGCTTTGCCTTAATTTTTAAGTGCATTACCAAGCTCACTTAGCACAGCAACTGTCTTTATTTGCAGCCACAAGAACTCAGTTGATTTTTCAAGAAATTTTCCCCAGATTAGGTCTGGATAGAAAAGCTACAAGCAATACCATCCTAAAAAAAAAAAAAAAGTCGTTACAGGGTAAAAATAGTTTGGAATAAAATTACTTCCAGAATATTTTGACTAAGAGGTCCTGCTACAATACCAAACTGGTAACACCCAAGGGAGCTGGACTCTGTTACACTGGTAGATATCAACATCTAAACCAGGAAAAATACTCTCTAAACATTACAAATGCAATTGAGTCTTGGTAAAGATCTTGTGCAACTATGGAGTTTAACCACAAGTGTTTTGGATATTAGAGTTAATCTGTACAAAAAGAGACCATCTATTACTATTTAAAGCTAAACTGAAGTTTGAAATAACATAAAATGCATTTCTTCTATACTAATTCTACTCTTTTTTCCTGTAAATGGTATTAAGACTCAGAACACTACTGCTTCAAAACAAATTTCCATTTTTATTTGTTTCATAGTTTGAGTCTTCAGAGTTCATCACTCCATTATTCCCCAACTACAACAGCAAGACCATTTTCAACGCTTACAAGATGCCAAGCTTAATGTTCAAAAGAAAATAATATCCTGAATCTTGTTCTGAGACAACAGTAGGACTTATAACACATTACACAAACAAATCAGTACAACAGTCAACAAAAAAACCCACACTGAAATTATATTCTAGTTTTGCTTTTTAAAAACTGCAAATGTGGGAAGCTAGATCTTCAAATACTTGCAACTAAAAGCACTTCTGAAATACCAGATGTGCTTAAGTATTAGCCCTAGCAAACTAGGCAAGATCAGTCAGGAGACCAGACTTCCACACCTTTTCTATGGTAAAGAAACAAAATTTGCTAAAACCAGAAAAGCTGGACTCTTAATAACACACCGCTCCCAAAAAAAAACCAAACAAACCCTTAACACCAAAAAGAAGTCTACTTCATTTTTAGTGTGTTGAATTTGTATCTACCATAATATTAGATCTTTATCAGCAATCAGAATATATTCCCCTTAACACACATTAAAAATCCCAGGAGAATTTTGTGAAAGTACCTCAAAGTGTACACACAGACACTAAATTCCATACTAGAGTTCACATTTGATAGCACAGCATTTCACAAAAGGGAAACAAAATTAAGCACATCAATTTCTGAAGACTGCCAGCAACAGAGGTAGCTCTGCAATACACTACTAAGCACCAGAATTGCAAACTGTCTTGGTTGCTCTTATACTAAAATATAACTCAAAGTTATTCCTTAACTGAAAGCAGAGGCCATCACTGAAGCAGCTTTGATGCTTGTTATCACAGATGTTAAAGCATATTTTTGAAGGTCAGAAATCCTAATGGTAAAGATCTAAGGGTTTTTGTAGTACAGATTATCTAGCACATAAAAGACTGGATTTTTTTTCTGCCAAAGCAGCAGCTTCAAAACCAATACTGGCAATACTATGACACTTCATGCAAGTACACAACTTTTAATCCACACACTGAGTAAATGATAGCATATTCCATTAGCATTGACACCATAAAACAAAGTACAGCAAAAGAATTACGTGTAGCAATCTAGTCTTATGCCTACTAAACCTGAAGATGTAACACGTTAACAACATCAGAGTAAGTGATATTCTCTTGAAGACCAAACCAATAAAATGAAAAGCTTACTCGGGCTGCGAGACCAGAGGTATCTCTGAGGTAGGTGAACTGGCAGTGCTTTCAGTGCTTGCAACTATGCTAGATGAAGCTTCATTTATATCTACTGAAGGTGGTGTCTCAGCTTCAGGCTGGCTTGCTTCACTCATTTCTGTAGTCTGTGGAAACATACATAAACATAACATTTCTTCAAAAATTGAATAGGAAAAGCATTCATACAAAAACACCTAGTATGGAATTTTAACAGTTTCGTAATTCACATTTCTGTCAGAAGTAAGTTTTCTTCACAAACCTAGGTAGTACTCAGTGCTATGTTGTGATAGTTGCAACACTCTTCCATAGCCTGCAATAACAGTGTCAAAATATTAACTGGAGGAGGCATGCGCAACAGCTTCCTCAACCATGCATTTCTACAGAGACAGCTACAAAGAAACAAGCTTGAATACTTCAGTAAGTGAAATCTATGGTTGTATTTGCATGGTCCACTACAATAAAACTCATTTACTATTTTCATCCTAAGCTTAATTTTGGGAAAGGTTTTCAATTTTATCACTCCAGTGGAGATCCAAAACGATTTAGAAGTCTATTCCATGTTGTAATTGAACAAACAGGTAAATTGCTTATCACTTCCTAGAGTCCAGCAGTCTTGAGTCTTACTTATTCTAGGTCCAGTTTCCATAAGCTCTTGCACAGCACAATCAAAATAAGTCTTTCTAAATATGGAAAAGTACGTAACCACTGGAACAGGTCAGAATAACTCCTGCAGTAATAGAAAATACTATTACACAAGACCTTCTTGCTCATAGCTAGATTACTCCGAGTCATCTAACTGAACATGAAGAGGTCTGGAACATTTTACTACAGAATTACACATCTAAACCATGAAATATATATTCAGAAGTATGTCCTATGCATGTTATCTTGTGATCTACAAAACAAAAATGTATCAAATAAATAATCTTTAACAGTGGGCTTCGTAATATTTAACACCAAGCACTGATTTAATGGTATTAACAGCACATACAACTGAAACGCAACCTTTTTCCCATTTTAACAAAGGAAATTTAAATAACAGAAGCCACTAAGTATCAAAGCTAAAATGGACTGCTATGATCACCAAGTCTGATCTCTATAGAAGACCTCAGTTAGAAGGCTTTTATGTTTTATTTTATGAAAAGATACCCATACCTATAACATCCAATTTTACCTTGCAAAGATTTATTTAGTCAGTACCTACAAATATTAAGTTACTCTTATTATTACTTATGCACATGGGAAACGCAAGATCTGTTAGCCCATATGTTTTCTCCTTCATTGGAAACATGAGTCTGATGGCAAGTCTGGTGCAAGTGAAATGCGATAGATTGTCACTATGAGCTTGAGATAACCAAAGTGAAAGACTGAAATCCAAGAAGCATTTGAAGTGAATGAAATAAAAGTCTTGCCTGGACAGATTTAGTAAAGTCATCAAGTAGCTCTTCTGTAGCGTAACTCCACATACTTGAGTCCACATGCTCAGACTCCAGCCTGGGACCAGCCTCTTCCCCCTAGTATATAAAAGGTAAAACAACAAGAAGCATGCAGTAACACAATGCTTTCTAGTAAGAAGAGTTACCTGTGGTACAGACTTAATATCGCTACCTTTACAAGGTACATGAATCTTCAGAGCCACTGCCCACAAATGTTTAAAATGTCATTTTATCTCATGTACTCTTTAAAACAAACACTACAGCAAGTCAAAACAATTCCATTAAACCTTCACAGGAAAGACCACTTCAGCATTGTCTTAAATTGTTCAGTGTGTGCTAAGGAAAATTAATCACTCTGCAGTGACTTCCCATGTTGACATTCAGGATACAAGAGGACACAAACCAGCCAAGGGGCTGCCTCTCCCAGGGCTGGTTTTCACCAGGCTATGTAGCAGTACCATGGCCAGGGGCAAGTGTGTAATACCCTTCTGCAGTGCTTCCTCCACAGTCAGCCATCAGGCCAGGTTTCATGTCATTACAGGGGTTCACCAGTTTGGTTATCAGTCAACAGTGCCCCAGAACAGCACATCTCTGTGGCTGGCGCACATTACATCTGGCCTAATATCAACCCCATTAGGACAAGTATGTGGAACAATGTAAAAGGCAAGAAACAGAAGAAACAGATCTATACGTAGGTGAATGTGCAGCTTCTTTATGTCCCAGAATAATGTTTGTTTTGACAATCACAGAAAAAAGGACAGTAGCTTCACAAGCCAAGAAAATGGTATAAGCCTTCATGACAGATTATTCACAATCTTACAAATTCACTGAAGTAGTAAGTGCTGAACAAGCCAAATTTAGCTTTGATTCTAAGGCCTCAGGCTGCAAGTTTTTTTAAGCCAGACACTCTTCTGAGTTTTACTGCTGATATCACAGCAGCAGAGGTAAGAAAAGCTGTTCTTTTAAACATGGGGGAAAAAAGTTATGTTGGAACAACTTTTACGTTGGAGCTTTGGGACCACACTTGGAGCGTAACAATACAGTATCTATCAACTTTTCTCCCTGTTTGGGGAAAAATGTGCTTCATGGTATTTTGGTTAGGTGACAATTTCTTCATCTCACACCTTTTATTTTAAACCATGATATCATATGTACCCACTGTAAACATCGATTTAAAACTGCAAGAAAAGCATGATGTCATAGCCCTAACTGAAAACTGCGTAACATGCAAACTTAAAGTTTCCACTGAGGAATATAAAACCAAAAATTATTTCTAATCTCATGACTACTATGCCCAACAGTGCCTTAAGTGTGTACAGGAGTTGACGTTTAACAATCATCTGCCCAAATGTTTTCTAAAGAAAAAAAAAACCAAATTTGATCAGATCTAAAATATACTGTAACAGTTATTGTAAGATTATCTGTATAAATCTGTTTATATTTGTATAGACAGCTATACTGCAATATATTCTTGAGATTAATCAGTCTATATAAGCTATCAAATAGAATTTTTCCCCTCCAGAAGGGAAATTTTCCAGTTCTTTTGCAATTCTGACAAAAATACCACCCAGACAAAAATATCTGGGGGCAAGACTGGGGAAAGGGAGGGGGCTTTCCCACTCTTTTCTCTCATACCGTATCTTTCTCCTTCTGCTCCATGTTTTACGAAGGAGAAAACGTTGAAAAATAAAGCTGTTTTCACGGTAAACAAATCACTGGTTTGTTTGGGAGGATTGGGCTGGAGTTGTATACCACATGCAAAAATAGGTGAAATGATGGTTATAATTATTTCTGAGCACCAATTGACAAACCATATCATAGAATCATATTTACATTCAAAGCTGCATGCTGGCCATGATTAGATTTCTCTCATTAGAAGATACATGGCTGAGAATAAATTCACAGGTAAAGGAGAGACAAGAGAGACTAGGTCTGAGAGACAGTGCAAGAGGGTCAAACAGGAACATGCATTAAATCTGATCACTGGGTAATATAAAAACAGATACACGGTTATGTTTATTTTCTCTCTACCACTGTGTCCATAACATAATAATTGAAGTGTCCCAGAGACCTTCAGCATTTAATATCAACAGATTTTTTTTGCTTTGGTGTAATTTATCATTTTTTTTTTATCTCATGTAAGCAGTAGAAGCAGTTTGGAGTTTCATCTCTTCCCAAAGTGACAATATGTACTGTATCTACTAAAGATTTTTCTTCACAAAAATCAGCACTTTGAGAGCAAACATGCTGCTGTAGGTCAGCACCTGTCAATTAAAAATGTTCACTTCTACTTGCAATTATGAAAGCAATTTACATACAGCTTCAACGGAACAACTTTAATGTATAAAGGGCTGTCAAATGTTTGCTTCAACAGAACTGAATCAAAATTAAGAGTTTCTTTCTACAATTTGTTGATCTACAACCCCATAATAATGTAGAGCTTTATACTTAAAATATATTTAAAGATTTAAAACAAAGACCACTTGTACTTTTGTACAGGTTTCCTATGTTTATGGAACTTCCAAGAATCTTTTCAAACCTGGAACTACATGAAAGATTGCATGTTAAGAAATACAAATAAAAAACACCCCACAGGATGAGCACCAGTTAAAGCTGCCTTTCTTTAAAGCTAATGCTAAGAAAAAAAAGCCCACAAAAAGATCAGCGAAGTACTGAGATGGCACACATGACTGTATTATTGGCCATTTTCTGTAATCAGAAATCTAATTTGTTATGCAGAATGTGGATTTTCAATTTTAGACACCAACCAATTTATGCTTCTAGGTTGTTAGTAAATTAGAATAGCTTTAAAAGAAAGAGAGACTTTCAACTTCTCGCAAAATGAACAGAAGAAGCTTCATAATCAAGTGATTAATTCATGAAGTCTTATAATTGATGCTATGGCAACTGCAAATGGCACTTGGAATTAAATATAAAACACAACCAAATATAGTGGAAGGTATTAAAAGTATCAAACTTTCAGCTTCTTGCAAGTTCCAGGCTCCAAAACTGCTCTCTTCTATTCAACATAATTCAAGATAATATTTTTTTTAATGAGTGAGAAAAAGAAACACCAAACAAAAGAAAAAAAATGTCTCCAACTGAACTAAATTCTAGAAATCCACATAATCTTTACCTACAGAAGTTGAACTCACAAATATAGAATATTTTCCTTCAACATAACATAGATTTTTCGCATATTATATATTCAAGACCCTGAAATTTGTGAGTAGTTTCATGTTACTATTATATCAGATTGAAACAAACCATTTTGGAGGGAGTCTCTTTCATTCTCAGCACCCAACTGTATTTCATTAGTTGGCAAGAAACTAATTTTCCCCAGCTCGTGACTGTTTTACCTATGATGGTAAGTGGCAAGTCATCTCCGTATCTTTATCTTGTTCCACAAACTTTCTCACCTTAGATTCATCTCCTACTATCCTATGGAGGAGGAGGAGTGAGAGAGTGGCTAAGTGGGCATCTGGCTACTAGCACAGAAAGGTCAAGCCACCACACCAGAGAGCACCAATCTACAACGATCACTGCTGTCTGGAACCACTGCACAGACCTCATGGTAAAAAAGAAAAAAACCCCAAACAGTTACCTAAGCTGCAATAGTACACTTTTTAGAGACACATAATAGGAAGAAAAACTAGCGTTCATTTAATCCTTATGATGAAAATTTCAGATTTTGTAAATTAGGAAATACTAAGGAAACAAACCAAAAAAAGACCCTTAATATTTGGAAGGATTCAAAAACTGAAAGGAAAACAGTCAGCAAAAGATGATTATCACTAAAATGTTCTCTTTATCCCAAGTATATTTTCCTATTCCTCTCCTCAGCTGAAAAATGAGTGGGAGAAAGAAGTCACCATTTAAATAGCTAAAACGTAAGATGTACTTTGTCATTATGACTTATAAAGCTTACATATGCAAAGTGATGCTTAATGTGCACTTAAGGCCTAGAGTTCCACATCTGCAACTTCTACAGCAATACTGCAGAAATGCTTAGTGTAAGTGAACATAAACAGCAGAAAAAGAAAATAATCTTGTTTTCCTGAAACCATGAACCAGCTTGCACAGAACACAAATGAGCAACTTGTAATGATTCACGTCTAGCAAATATTATAGCTATGACATGAGTTACACAACTTAAAGGGACACTGAATATGATAGCTTTGCCAGGCTATTGGAAAGAAGCTTACCTGTGCTGTGCTTTTAATGTACAGCCTGCCCTCTTCCAGAAATGCTTATATTCAAGTACTCCAAAAATTTGCTGAATACAGCTGAAAAGCTATTCAGAAACAGAAACCACAGAGCATGAGGCTGCAGAAGAAAGTCCCTGGGGAATATCTCCTCTCACATTATCCACACACAAGAAATAAACCCTGTTGCTGCTGAACAGCTCTTTTTAATCGTTTCGGCTATTTTTCATTTCGGATTAATCTGTAAGGTTACAAACATGAAAAACACAGTAATTTTAACATAGAGGAAGAATTTAAGAATAAAAGTGAGCACCATAGGATTCAAAGAGCCTTGTAAATTATGCCAAAGAGTTATAAATAAATAAATAAATAAATAGCACAATCCCTGTACAGTAGTTACAATTCAGATCTCTCCAAGAGAGTAGGATGAGGAGGATATAGTTTCAAAGTACTCTTCATGATATTGTATCATTTAAGTGTCAGTGATCAAAACTGACACTAAGTAATATCGATGCATTATTGGTTTACACATCCAGAAACCTCACTGCTGGGACTCCAGACTCTGCAGACTCTGAAAAGAATCCAGCATTCCTTTTAGAAAATACCTGAAAGTATACAGTAGCATAGCCAAAATCTGAGGCAGAAAAAGGTCACAGAACCAGTTCTTACAATCCCTTTGCCAACTCACTGTCAACTCACTGTCCTATTATGGGATAATTACCTCCAGTTTCAAAGTATGTTCACACCATTTGCAGCATTGTTAGCCTCCTGTGAGGTGGCTCTTGATGCTTATAAGCACTAGTCAAACACACTTCAGCCCTTTTTTTGTTGTTGTTTTCATTAGGAGTTTCTGTTTGTTTATCCAGACATCATTCTTAAGCTGGTACTTACCTCCTCTCTTTTCAGGCTCCCATTAGCAGTTTCAATCGTACTGGTCTAAGAGTAGCTGCTGGAAGAACAGACACTTTTCCAAAGTACAGAAAAAACAAAACAAAACTGAACATGAGGATGATATGCATCGTCTAAGCCCTTCAATGGGCAAGTGGAAGTCAAAGGTCTGCTAAAGGAGTTGCACAACAACCACCATCTCCCAGATAAGAAAAGGAAACTGACTGGAAAGGTAAGCAAGAAGCTGAAAGGCTTTTTCTTTCTCTCCATCTCAGGATCCTTTGCTTTTTTGCCCCCAAGGGTTTTACGCTACCTTGCTTCTGTATGAAGAACTGCTAACAAACTGCTAACTGCAAACTGCTAACTGCACCTCCTTAGTCATACCAAACAGGATTCAAACATGCAATATTCCAAAAGATCTGCTCCTCTAGCCTCCAAACAGCATTTTCCCACCACATTTAGCATCATTTTCCACCGTAGGTAAGTCACAAGGGTGCCTAGGGCATGTGTGAGCATAATTTTCAGCTTTCTAGTCAAAACTATTAAAAAGCTGTAATTCACGGTGCAAGTGACCCATACGATTACATAAACGAAAACACTGGTATTAGTTTGAACACCACCAATGCAGACTGAGTTTGCAAAACCAACACAGTTGAACTGCTAAACTTTAGTGCTGCCCAGTATTTCTTCGTTAAACCAAACGGGTGTACTCACTTTCTATTACTATCATAAACAGCCTCCTTCTCTAAGGATGTTTACCTTTGCAAGTTAAAAAAACCCACATTTGGTCAACTTTCAGATTCAGAATTAGTTTCCTCAAAACAAACACGACTTTTCTAAAACTTTAAATCCAGGAAGTTAGCATGAAGTTTTTCCAGCTCAAAAGTAGGTGAATTATTATAGCCATGGAAGCATCTTAGAGCAAAAAAAAAGCTCTTTCCATCCATCAACTGAAACTGCCAGAGAGCATTAAGAGACCTACAGATATCATTTTCACTATAACAATGATGAATCAAATAAGTTCTTAAATTTATTTCCCTATTTTTCTCACCTCTGTTCACATTTTTGAACGATGTTATCATTAACCTGAAAATTCTCAAAAGAATCGGGCCCTCAATACAAGCTTTGATCTCACCAAAAAAGTAGAGATGTCAAGTGAAAATCTCAGTAAAAGGTTTAGTTCATGTTCTTAGTCTAAATCAGGAGAAACAACAGCAAAAAAAGACTGAAAGCCCTGACTTTGACCTTAACACAATTTGGTTTAGTATTAATTTTCACTTTGGTCACTAGTTAAGCCCTAATGATTGAGGGGGGTCATTATGAGAAAAAAAAAAATCCTACTTCCTTGATATTATGCTGTGGCACATTAACTAGCATTCCTGCTCAAAGAATCTTTCCAGCTCAGTAAACATGCCCTCTGGCTTTTTCTCAGGACAAATCCTTACATGTCATTTCCATATTATTTACATAGCAACACCTGCAGCATCTTCTTGCTGCAAGGAGGACCACAGGAGTCTTCTATAACAATGTCAATACTTGCTCTGAAAACAGGAGACATTAGCAGGAGCAGCTTCCCATATGCTCCATTAATAAGGTTCATATTTCAGTATCTGCATGTGACCTTGTTCTTCAGAACAAGTTTCAGCTTCTATTTATACAATTCTGATAGCCAGAAAAACAGTTTAACTTTCATTACTATAGCATGCAAATATGAATGACCATTACCTAGAATTGTTATACTTAAGAAGGCCATTTTCAAAGTCTTAGTGGCTGACCAAGTGAGCTGATTCACCCCATCTGATTATTAAACTCCAGGCACACCACAAATGCTTCATGGAGATATTATTATTATTAGCAAATGTTTAAAGAAAAGTAGAAGTCTGAAGCACATGCAGTGTATGCAACACTTTTTAAGCACAGAAATAACTCCAATTTACATAACAATTCAGTTTCAAGCTGCAAGAATTAGCTATCACTGTTTCAAGCTGTCAATATTTTTTGTAACTTAAAAATTAAGGACAGCACTGTTCACTTTCTGTAACAGCTTACCAGCTGATGGAATAATTCTATCATGCCGAACACAGACAGAATAAATGATCACTACCTGGCAAGATCATGGAGCAGATCCTCCTGGAAACTATGTTAAGACACATGGACAGTGAGTGGTTGATTAGTGACAGCCAACATGGCTTCATGAAAGGCAAATCATGCCTGACAAATCTGGTGGCCTTCTGTGATGGGATTACATCATTGGTTGACAAGGAAAGAGCAACTGACATCATCTACCTCGATTTGTGCAAAGCATTTGACATTGTCCCACGCAGCATCCTTTCCTCTAAATTAGAGGGACATGGATTTAACAGATAGAACACTCAGTACATAAGGAATTGGAAGGATGGTCATGCTCAAAGAGTTGTGGTCAACAGCTCAATGTCCAAGTGGACATTGTGTGACAAGTGTGACAGTTGACAAGTGGTGTTACTCAGGGGTCAGTATTGGGACCAGAGCTGTTCAACATCTTTGTTGGTGACATCAACAGCGGGATTGAACACTCAGCAAGTTTGTTGATGGCACCAAGCTGTGTGGTATGGTTGACACACTGCAAGGAAGGGATGCCATCCAGAGGGACCTTAACAGGCTTGAGGTGGGCCCACGCGAACCTCATGAAATCAAAAGGCTAAGTGCACCGGAACAGACTGCCCAGAGAAGCTGTGGCTGTCCCATCTCTGGAAGTGTTCAAGGCCAGGTTGGATGGGGCTTTGAGTAACCTGGTCTAGTGGAAGGTGTCCCTGCCCATGGTGGGGGGTGGAACTAGATGATCTTCCTTGGTCCATTCCAACCTAAACTATTCCATGATTGTATGAATTACTCTCAATGTACTCTCAATGTACAATCCCATCTTTCACTTTGTTATGCTTATCCAATTACATTATATGCATAAGGAGTTATATTTGGCATCTCAGTTTTTTACTGCTACATAGTGAACATTCTATTCTTTGCAAAAGCAGCTTAAAAGTAACTTTCTCACTTTTTCCTTTTGCTCTTCCTCCACATCACTCTCCTTCTCCTTCATTTTCATTTTGAACTACTGTTACTTGCCACTCTCTCTTCCACCACTTCATCTGCCTCTTCCGGATTTGCGTGTGCAATGTTCCATCTCTCAGCACAACCTTTGAAACCTTATACTGGCCTGTGAATTTTGACATGAACCCCTCCCATTTTCACCCAACTCTTCCATATATGCCTTCTATATGTACACATCAGCTTCTTCCACCTGCCACCTTGGTCACATATCTGCCTTTTGCACGCATACCGGCCTCTGGGATCATCCATCCTACCACAAAACACTCATGATTTCGTCTCAATTTTTCCACCTCTCCACTTTCCAGCTTCTTCCTCCTCTCTTCCTTGCAGTTTTGAGAGCTCCAAGACTTCCCTTTCAGAACTACCATTTAATTTCATTCTAGGGACAGATGAGTACCTGCTCACTTCCAACTTATATTTTTGGTCTCAATCTCATTCTGTGTAACATAACAGCTAATTCATTTTCACACTGCTAGCACCTGCCCTAATTGAGATAGTGCCTTCCACTATCTTTTTATACTTACTTTTTCACTTTCCAGTCTAACGTTATCCTCAATTTCTTTCTTCCCATATGTCTTCTGCTTCCAAGGTCTTTCTTACCATCTACACCCATTTAACCCAGCATGATTACTTCTTTTAAGTTAAGTTTCCAAACAGCCTAACCAGCTCCTTTTATCCCATACTCCATATCTTCCAGGTCTTGGGGAATTTTTATGGCATCCCTGGAAGTGATTCGAACACAGGTTTGTGCTTAAATAAAATTAAAAAAAAAAAAAAAATTAAAAAAACCAACCCCAAATGTGACAAACAATGCATTGGACAGTTATACCGCCATAAGCACTTCTACAAGGAACCTGCAAAAATGTATCAAAAGCCAATTCCTTATATATATTTGCATCAGCATCAATCCTGTGAGCGTTGCCACAGGACATCTCAGTCTAGTGCTGGGTTCATTCCTTAACACCAGTTGCCAAGTACTGGCATTACATGATCACACAAGACAATGTTGTAGATGATTCTTCTCTCATCAGCAAAGGAGACTTCATTTCTGTACACAGAGTTGCTCTGTTTAGCATTCTAGCTTCCAGACAGTTCAACTCCTTTTGCAGGTGGACTTTCCTGTCCTCCACTACAGACCATTCTGTGGCCACATTACCACTGCCAGGCAGTTACAATTTGAATTTCCCCTTCATGGTTTCCAATACTTTTGGTTCATCCTCTGCTAAATCCCTCTGGGCCATGCTCCTTCAGTTTCTCAAACTCTGGATTACTAACAATCTTACTGCTCACCTTTGTCTTCGAGGAACAGCAGGAAGGGATGAAACCCTTTCACAATTCTGACCTGACCAGAAAAGATTTCCAATAAAAGTTACACCTTCTATCACAACAGCTTCTTTTCTATGCTTCAGCAGAAAACTTCCCCATTTCCTGCTCCAAAGAACTCAGGTAGTTCTGCTACTGGCAGGATGTTAGAAAACAGGGCGATTTCTATACAGAAGAAGGACAAAGTCATCAGCATTTCCAAAGCAGACAGCTTAAAAAAAGTGACTGGCACCCTAGAAGCTTCAGGCATAATTCACTAGTTTACTTCATTTTTTGTTTAAACTCTTGATGTTGATAAAGTTGCAGTCAATGGCTCAATGTCCAGCTGGAGACCAATAACAAGTGGTGTCCCTCAGGGATCAGTGCTGGGACCAGTCTTGTTCAACATCTTTGTCAGTGAAATGGACAGTGGGACTGAGAGCACCTTCAGCAAGTTTGCCGATGACACCAAGCTGTGTGGTTTGGTTGATACGCTGGAGGGAAGGAATGCCATCCAGAGGGAC
>JANHGB010046462.1:0-43005 GCA_026283785.1 Coracopsis vasa | reverse complement strand
GGTCTCACGAGAGCAGAGTAGAGGGGCAGGATCACCTCCTTCGACCTGCTGGTCATGTTCCTTTTGATGCAGCCCAGAATACAGTTGGCTTCCTGGGCTGCGAGCGCACACTGCTGGCTCATGTTGAGTTTCTCATCGACCAACACCCCCAACACCCATTTTCATTGCAAATGAAGTGAAAGTGAACCAATGATGAGTTTAAGTAAAAAAATTATTTCAGTCAAAGTTGAAAATCTTGTGTCCTACCGAACCCAAGTCTCTATGAAACATGTCAAGTCCTTTATGGCATGCTGCAGCTATTTTCTGGATGTATGTTATAGTTCTCCCACTTTGTTTCATTTATGTGGGCTTTTGTGTTTCTGTATGTGTTTTCATAAACGTCCTACCTAAGCCCACTACAGGTTACTGGAAGGTGCAGTCCTTGCCAACTCCATCATGCTGGCCGCAGTACTTGCAGCATCAGTCAAAATGAATAGTTACTCACATTGAAAATTGTATTACCAAAGAAGACCCACTAGGACTGGGTTTCAGTCAGATCATTTTTCTGACAGAGAGAAACCAGCAGAAACATGCCTTGTGAGGTGAATTAGATCTCCTAAATTCACTATAAACTGTCTCATATAGGATAATTTTCCTGTGCTATCTGTCCTGGTTTCAGCTGTAACAGTTATTTTTCTTCCTAGTAGCTGGTAAAGTGCTGTGTTTTGGCTTCAGTCTGAGATCAATGCTGATAACACACTGATGTTTTTAATTGTTGCTAGATAGCACTTACCCTGATGAATGACTTTTCAGTCTCTCATGCTTTGCCAGTGAGGAGGGGCACAAGAAGCCAGGAGGGAGCAGAGACAGGACACTTGACCCAAACTAGCCAAAGGGGTATTCCATACCACAGCACATCATGCCCAGTATATAAACTGTGGGGAGTTGCCCAGAGGGGATCGATTGCTGCTTGATTTGGGCTGGGTATCGGTCAGTGAGTAGTGAGCAATTGTATTGTGCATCACTTGTGCTTTCTGAATTCTCGTTTCTCTTCTTTTGTTGTTTCCTATTATTATCATTATTGTTATTGTTGGTATTCTCTGTATCATCACAAAATAACTATACTTTAGTTATTAAACTGTTCTTATCTCAACCTGTGGGGTTTATGTTCTTTCAGTTCTCCTCCCCATCCTGCCGGGGAAGGGAGAAAAGGTGGCGGGTGAGCAAACGGCTGCATGGTGCTGAGTTACCAGCTGGGTCTAAACCACGACACTATCTTAAAAGAGATAAAGTCAGAAGCTGTAGCATGTATGTAGGATGAAGTACCTTTTCTTGTTTGATAAAACTGTTAATCCTGAGAAGCAGTCCAGAGTTCAGCTAAGTCTTTTCAGTAGAAGGAGGAAAGAGTGGGAGACAACTCGCAAGCAATCTGTTCACATGAAATTTGTCATTACTGCAGAAGCTGCTTACACAACTTGCCTGTTTTCCAAGAAGGCCATTTCGCCTATCTTTCCAAGGTTAGACCTGAGCTGAGAAGCTCTTACGGGTTCAGCAAACTCTTAAAAGCAGAGGCCAGCACTGCCAGTGGTGCAGAACATAGTAATTATGTAGTACTTTGTGGTGTGGACCACTGCTTGTCAAAGATTGGTAACAAAGATCACTACATGCATTTCGAATAGGAGACCATGCGCTCTGAAGTGGTGTTTTTTCCCCTCTCTTTATTCTTTTTTCAGCCGAGCAATCCAGAAATGGTGCTTCATCTTAGATGGTTTTTTTCTATAGAAGAGCTAAGAAAATAGTTCTTCACTGAAGACAAGGATCTAAAATTATCTTCAGATAAAGTAACAATCATATACTTCTTGTCTTTACAGGTGCTTTGAAAACAAATGAAAGCCAATTTGAAGGTTCTCTTGTCTAGCATCAAGTAAAGATCAGGCAATTTACAGTTTCATAGCACTTGCCCAAGAGATGAAAACCATCTAACAGAATGAGTCTTTTGGGTAACTTACATAAAGTTCATGTGAGCATACCTACATAACAGTATTTAACAGTACAGTTAGACATGGATGGAGAGAGAACACAATCTGCATATCAGAGATTGATGGTTCTTCTTTCTATCTGTGACCTGAGTAACCATCACTGACCATCAGCCTTCATTTCTATTAATGAAGGCTTTGAAAAACTGTGGGCTTGCATGCCCTCAGTATCAGTGAATGACATTTTGCGTTAAACTAATAGTTTTGCGTAACATTCATTGATTTCTCTAGGAATGAATGTTGAGGATGGCAAACAGAGATATGTTTTAAAATGCCATAGGTATGAAAATGCTTGTTTATCTCATCCCTCTTGTGCTTTCTCAGGCATCAAAATCTTACATTATGAACTTTTGTAGGGAGACACTTGCAATTCTGTCATTTGGATCCTGTGGTAACTACATGCTTCTCAGTTTTCTCTCCTGTCTTTAGGAGCTGGATCTCTGCTGTATATTGTGAAGTCTAGCAAATGGAAAAGAAGGAAGTATAAGATAAATGCACATAGTTCTCTTTAAAATATTTTTTAGTCTGTCAAATGCTTGTTTAGAAATTCAAAGTTCGTGCACATAAATTGTCCTGCACCTGTTTTTACATCCTTCCAGGAGTCTGGAATTGAGTGTTGTCTCTGCTTCCAGAAAATGTATCCACCAAAGTCTGGGTTCAGGAATATTGCGCTTACTCAAAGTCCTATGTTCTCTCTGTAATCTAAGTCTAATGACATGTTACTTCAGGCCGTTCTTACAGGTCTGAAGTGAATAGACTTTCTTTTTGTCTCCGGACTTCTTTCCCAGCTGGCCAGATGGGCAGCTTAAACATATCAGTATGTTGTCCACATCAAAATTCAGGAGACTGATTTTCAGGATATTGCTTCTTTTGTTGCTTCCTTTATCACTGTTCCAGTTACTTTGGTTGTATTACTGGTCTGAGTCACCCTTTAATGTATTGCCATTTGTGTAGTAGAAATAACAAAGTTACAACAAACCTGAATCATTTGAAATAGTTTGTCCTCTTTTGATGGTAACAAATCTTTCCTGTGCTTTCACTTTCCTTGGAACTCTGGACTTCCCTAATGAATAAGTAGTTTGATCTCTAATGTGAGAAGGCTGACATCTTATGAAATTGGAATGAAATGAAGGAAATAGGTTGTTGTTAACAATACACAGTAACTTAGTTCTTGACAGCTTTGATTTGAGCAGGAAAATGAGTAAATCAGACAATATGTGTATTATTGTGAAACATGAAAGGTTAGAGAGATTGTGTGATGTCTTAATACACTGATCTTTCTTCTGTAAAGACATAATTTTCAAGTTCTGGTTATGCACCCAAATAAAAGCAAGATTTCCTCGCTTTTTTTCCTTTTCTGTTCCTTCAAATGCTTCGGCAGTTTGCAAAACCAATACATAATTCTGAACAATTCAGACTGCTTGGGAATATCTGTTTCAAGACAGGACCCCTTACTTACATAGGCAGAAGGGGTGGAAAAGCTTGTTTGGCTTCACCTTTACCTTGTGCTTAGTTGAAGCTTCTACCATTAGTCACTCACTTTTCTGTGCACCTAAATTATACAAAATATATTCGCATAAATGTACCTGTGTCCTGATTTTTTTCTTACTACTTTAAGTACTGGTTTTTGGATTTTGGAAAGAAAGGATCAATCCCCTCAAGCCTCCAGTTTTTGAAGGGGGCAAGTGTTTTGATTAAAAGAAGTGTTGTGAAGAGAAACAGCATTTCCCCTCTTAACAATGGTCCTTAACTTTTGAGGCTTTCTTGTATTTTTAGAGTGTGCTTTAAAGAGGATATACTATCCCACTAACACTGCTTGCTTACAACTGAGAAAAAGATCCATATAGCATTTCATAACACTGTAATTTTGATTGCATTTCTGAATGTGCTATTTGAACTGATCACAGAAAAACTAACCATAAACTCTTCCCACAGAAACTGAAACAGAAGAATCAGCAGCTAAAGCAGATCATGGATCAGTTACGGAATCTTATTTGGGACATAAATGCCATGTTGGCAATGCGGAACTGAACATCGAGAATCAAACTTTGTGTTTAGAAAAGATACCAATTTGTCTGGATATACTTAATTTCTTCTGAAGAAGTAACATGTTTTTTCCACAACCATTTTGCAGTAATGTTTGAAAAGTCTTCAAGATTAAAATGTTGGGGGTTTGTAATAACTTACATGGTGTTGGCTTTGTTTTTCATTAAAGATTCATCCTCCAGGTGTTAACCTGAGCAATTTGGTGAGACTGAATATAATACAGCTTAAGTAAGTTACCGTATTAATTTGGATTGCTATGCAAACGAGGGGTTTTATAAATGAATTGTTTCTGGATTGGTTTTTTTTCTATAATACAGTTGACACTGCTTTAAAAATGTGTTTTCATGCCCTTCTGCAGTGCAAACCACCTCTACAGGGAGGAAAAATCACAATACAAAAAAGCTCTAGTAAGCTACAGGACCACAATAGGCGATCAGATATTACAACTCAATATGCTTCCCCATTGTAGGAGTGTACGCTACAGGCTATTATGCCACATAAGCTCATCTTATTCCATATCCTATCAGTGGATATATATTAGATAAATTGGAGCAAAAATCAAAAGCTACATAAAATTACCCCTATATTATGGATATAATTAAGTCTTTTTAAGTCAAGACTACATATGTATAGCCTCAACATTAACTTCTTCTGTAACTATCTGTTATAATTTCTTGAGTACTGCTCCAGCTATTGTATGGTGAAGTATTCCTGTAGTATTATGTATGGTTGGAATACTTCGGATTTGTTTACCAGAATGGAGTACCTGAGCAGTACATTATATTATTTTGAGTTAATCATCAACCTTCATCTGTCTTTGTTCTGCCTTTGGTATTCCTCACAGTTTTTGTTAGCCCTAAATATAGTCTTATTAATTTTTGTTGTCCAGGGATGCTGCCAGTAGACTAGGTGTCTCTTTTATCCAGGTAAAAGAATATGTAAAATAACAACGTTTCAGTGCACATCTGTAGGGTACTCTACTGTTAATATTTGTCCAGTTGAAAACTGACCATCCTGATGATTTGCTTCTTGTGTATTACTTTTAACTCTCAGTCCATGCCCCATCAGATTCCTAAAAAGTTTTGTGGAAAAGATTTACTCAGAACCTGAGCCATTTGCCTGCTCCTTGAGGTAAAATTTTACCTTGAGGTAAAATAAAGACATGTAGTAGGTCTGATCATACCTGCTAAACAATATATGACTTTTCCCTAAAATTGGGTGCAATATAGTTGTCTCTTATTTCTACTTTTGAAGGCTTTATATAGTAACAGAACAATGGATGCCCAGTCTTATAATTGCAAATAAACAGTTAGAAAATGTTCATTTTGATTAGTTTACCCATTGTTGAACATGATGTGTAACTATGACCATATCTAGGTGTGAGTAGATGTCACAACATATTACAAATAAGGACTTTTTCTTTTCTCCCACATTACAAAGGAAGGAGTGGACAGCTTACTCAGTGGCAGAGCTATCAGCAGAGCTGTTCATTTCTCATCTGCATTGACCACTGTGGCAGACTTGTTGGTCAGAAATAATGGTTGATTTCGACAGTTGCGAGAGACAGAACTATTTTATATACAAAGCTTTTGGAAAGGAGAAGACTGCAAGTAGAGATTTTGTTTCTTTAATATGCGAGTGCATTTTTGTGTTTGCAAGCTGTAGTGGCAGCTTTCTGTTTGGTGTGTGTATAAGCATTCATCCGGCTCAGAAGCATTTGGAAGATCCAAGAAGGATTTTGAAATGGCATCAACATCTTAATTGTGAGTGTAAAATTCACAGTACTTAGTATTTTGTTCTATTTTTGGAACAACTCTGGAAAATGGAGATTAGTGTAGACTTTGCTCTACTGCCTGTATACTATCTATGTATTCTTACTAAACATCTTTAAAGTTTGTTGACTTTTTTATTGCATATAAACAGAACAGAAGTAACCTAAGATATAAATAAGAGTGTAAATATTGCAAGTAGATGTTTGGCCAGTACAATATTCAGCTTTCTCTGTGCAGCTGCTAGCAGTAGCCAAGGTTTATACTACAATTTTTCATCTGTGAGAGAGGAGAAAACACTTTAAAGCACTACCAGAATAGATGGCACAGTAGCTAAATTGAAAGTGCAGAATTGACAGAATTGTAAATTATCACAGTAAATACTGTCAAAACAGGAACTTTGCAAGGTGTTGGACCAAAACCGTACACTTTGACTTACACAGATGAAAGTAAGGGTAGTGAACATAATTCATACGCTATCAGATCCTTGAATAAGTATGGCCAAGGAGTTGGCCAAGAAAATTACAGTTTTAAGAAAAGTGGCAAGTACTCAGCTGTGAAACACTTTAAAAGGAATTACTGGGCATCAATATGTGCTGAAATTTAGTATTTTAGTAGACTGCTAACTAAACTTTAACTGCTGGTTAATGAAACGGCATCAAGTGAAGTGTTTACAAATACCAGTGAAGCAATACCAACACAGATGTTTTGGTGTTTTGTTTATACATCATTGACTATTTCTGTATTTCTGCTCGGGCAGAAGCTGGACAGACAGTCCCAGGAGCAGATACCAGAACCTAGGATGGTTCCGTATTTGGAATATAAAAATATTTGGGGAGGTCAGGGTTCTTAGGGCCCTGTTTTGCACAGAGAGGACTTGGGGCCATGGAGGTAAGATACTGTGTACTTTGTAGCATGTTCGTGAGAGCACCCCAAGTTAACTCACGCTTTCAAAGTTGAAACCATTAGTCCAACGCTTTTGTAGACAATATAACAGATATTCAGTGTTCAGTGTCACAATATAGAAGATTCCTTGTAGGCACTATGCAAAGATCCAAGGGTTTTCTTAAGTAAAAAGACAAGAGCGTAGAGCAGATTTATGCTTCATTCAGGAAAGATGCAAGGAGTTTGCCTTTCCTCTTGTCTTCCATAGAGGCAGGAAGGCCACATTGAAAGTGCTTTTAATAAGCCATGGCTGTTATTGTCCTATAGAAAAAACCCCGCTCTGATTATAGTATTTCTTACTGATGGAGAAAATGGAGCTTGTGCACAAGTGCTACTTAAATTAATCACTGTAAAGAATGGATTTATTTGGAGTAGGACAAGGATTCTGGTCTCATAGGAAACAAGATTTCATCCTTGTGCAAGATGGCTGCACAAGCCAAAAAGACTACAGCTGAAGGATGACTGACATCTGCTGTGGAAAACAGTGAGCTCCAGATGTAGATTTGGAGATCCGAAGTTAAGAAAAAATGTCAAAAAAGGTACAATGACACCCAAGGACACTGTCAGTCACTGAAGTTTACAGAGGATGGTTTAGTTCAATTACTTTGTGCTAACAAAGAAAATGGAGAAATATAAAGGCATTTACAAATATATCACTGCAGAAAAAATATTTGGGGAAAAAAGCAAGTAGTTTGCTCACTCTCCTTATTGAATAGTAATGAAGACTGATATGGTAGAGCATCAGGGCTTTAACAGAAGGAGTTTTTGATCAGTTGGAAGGTTACTCTATACATAACAATAACAAGCTGGCTGATACATATCACAGGGTATTAATGAAAATGACAAAAAGTATGTACTAATACCAGGTTTTAGTTAAGAAAATGTATTAGATAACTGGAATGTAAGAAGTAAATAAATGCAGTATAGTGATTTTTTTTTGTCTTGTTATATGTAACTTCTGTATAAATTTAGAGGATTTTTCTTATATAAGGGGTGGATTCTGGTGTCTGTTGCAACATTACACAGCAAATAACACTGCTAAAAGCCATGAACAGTATTAGTATTGATGTGAATGCCGTAGGAAGTAGAATCCATGTTTGACAGCACTTCTTACTGGATTAGGCCCGGTAAAGACCACAGACATATTTGAGGCACGTTTTTATGTCTGCTTCATTCTAGGAACATCTTAGCTTGTTGTATGCCTTGATGTTTATTTGAAAGCTACCTAATTGCTTAGAGTTCTGCTTCTGCCCCTGTTCCCAGCAGCTGATGATATCTCATAATCAGTGCTGAGGTTGTATAAACTCTGATTTTCTGCCCAAATCCTATAAGAGGCCAGATGTGTGAGGCCCTTTTTGGCCCCTCATGTTCTGTCTTCTCAGCTGACTGCCCTTACTATAAAGCTATAGAGCAATGTTCTGGAATAGAGTTGAAAATGAGTGGCTGAAAGGATTGAATTACACACACACCTGTGATAAAATCCTTTCCGCATGTGCTTTCTCATGAAATCTTGCTTGAAAAATACATTGAGATTTGCTTAAGTAGGAAGAAAGAGACATGATTTCAAAATTGTCTGAGTAGCAATGGATAGTGATGCAGTTGTCTTCATAGCAATATAGAGGTTTTAGAAGTATTTACAGTCCTGGCAAGGGGGAAAGAAGGTCATGAAGACAGTCCATTACTGAAATACATTGTTGAAGTGGGAAGACTTTCAAACAATAAGGAGAAAATACAAAGAAATACAACTGCAATAATCAAAACTTAGGTGCACATGAACTGACCATAAAATAGAGGCAAGGAAAGAGGATTTGGGAAAACACATTTTAAACCTGGGTTAAAGAAGTAATTGGATGCAGTGAGATAAAAAAAGCCACTGCAGTTTTGGGGAACATAAGCAAATATTTCATAGTAATGAATGTAAGTGCTCTGAGACCAGTAATTCTGCATGATATACTGCATTAGTTTTGGGGTCAGCACGTTAGTAACACAGTGAAAGACAAGAATACTGATGTACTACCATATGGATCATCATTGAATAACTTGTGAAAGTAAAGATAAGGCTTAAATGTAGAAAATTTTGGGTAAATGCAAAGGAGAGGTCATTGAAGTAATTTGGAGTGGCCGTAGTGTGGAACAATGAAAGAAGATAAGCAAGAACTTACTTCACCAAACAGCAATGAAGAGGAGTGGGTAGAGGAACCTCTTAATGCCAAGACAGGAAATTACGCTAGGAGGTTAGATGTCTTTTGAGTTACTTGGAAATCTTAAAACTAAACAGCACAAAAAGACTAGACAAATACATTGGGAAAACGCAAAAAAAACCCAACTCCTACCTTGCATTGGCAAACCAAGAGGTGGACTGAACTGACCCAGCTGGTTTTACACCTTTGGACTTCATAGTTGTAAAGCATCTTTTATTGGATGAGTATCTGTCAGATGATGAGCTTCTGAAAGCACCTGTACTAGATGCCACCTGCAAGTATTAAACAGGCTTTCATGGCTTCTTTGTGGTGATTTGCTGCTGAAATTCCTCTTCATGTTAACATGCCTTCATGGAATTTGTTAGAGGAATTGGAGCAAAAAAGGAAATGCAGCAGCACCTTATTTCTCCCTCCCTGTCATCCCACCCCACGTCCCCAGCCTCCTAATCCATAGTTTTGGCTCCTTTCCCAGTGAAGAACTGCTCTGTGACCTTGCTTCAAAGCTGAACTAGTAGCTGATGCCAGTTGACTATGTAGAACTTCGGAAGCCTTCTACTAATGGGAAACACAGTGCTATTTATCCACTCTTCCTCAACTGACACTAAACCCAACTGTAATGCTAGCATGCCCTGCAGCATGAATGTGCACTGAAGGAGCATGTTTGTTCCAGCACAGGCGTGGAGAGGTGATCCAAGTATGTAAAACCTGTGATGGTGTTATTACTTAAGACCTAGAGTAGCATTAGAAATTGTTATGTAAACCACACACTACTTTTATGGCATTTACATATGTTACATGTATTTTTGTTCAATGTGGGAGTTTTTAATTACTTTCTAGGAAACGAGAACTTCTTTTAAAGGTCTTAAGTAGTCTGAGCAACCACATCTAAAATGCCCTTCAGCAATCACAGAAGACAGAAGTAAAGGATGGAAATAGAACGTAGGCGTTGCACTTTCTCACAGAGAAGAAAATGGGTTTTTACGTGTGTTTAATTACTATTGCCACAGTCCCGATTTCTCATCATAATCATTTGGTAGCTTAGATTTTATAAAGCTACGAGCCCCACTCTAGCAATTTGAAAGCAATAAGCAGATTCAGGGTAGTTAAGCTAAATACAATTAGATCTATTTATTTTACAGCTCCATGAAGTTGCAGAGACCACTGTAATTTAAATTAGCTTTACAAAGTCAGAACAGACTTGGAATTAATTCATGCTGTACGGCTTTCAGATCTGAGCTTTTGAGCTTGACTCAAACGATTCAGCTAGTTTTCCTGCTGAACAAAAATGCAAGCAGAGAAACAGTAAATCCTTCAGTTGTGCAAATGCGTGACACAGAAATGAGTGGCAAAAACTGGTGGAAATTTCAGCCTGCTGACACCCTGAAATACGGTTATTGAGCAGATTAGGGGATGTCCTACTGCCATTCGCTTCACTTAGCATGGTACCTACCACAAAAAGTTACAAGGGCAGAGCCCAGATGGGTAGCAGAGGACCAGCAACATTCACCCTCACGTGTACTGACTGCGTTCAGGTTTGAGGCACAAGTGTTTGTTTATTCCTGAAGTTGATTGCCTCCATGTGCCATGCATATGAATTTTCAGAAGCCCCTTGTATTGTTTTTAGTACTCTTTTAAAGGCCTTTCACTAGCACATAGCAAAGTCAGGTCTTTGCAGATCAACACTATACTGGGTATGCCAGCAAAGATCTCTACTTGTATGGGTGAAGATGTGCAAAACTGATGGGTATCTCTCTCTCTGAAGAGCAGAGTAAACAGGAGGGGCTAATGACAGAGACAGAGAGCAAAGAATTGCTTCCCCCAGGACTGAAGGTTTGCTTTCCCTTTGTTTCACATTTTTATTTAGTCAGCTTTTTACTTGAATATGTGGAAAACTCCACTCAGTGCACGCGGGATTCCATTTCCAGCTCCAAGACCATTTGCATTTGAAGTTTGGGTTCAGGCTGTCGAAAGGCAGGAATTATCTTCAGTGTGCAAATATGAACGTGGAGCACAACTGCCCAGGAGACTGGTGATCTATCATCTCCAGGGTTTTTGTCGAGGTCTTATATTTTAACAGTGTCAGCCTCCCCAGTCTGTTCCAAGCACGATTTACACCCCTTCTGTCTCCTAAGAGGAGAGGAAATAGAGGCGACAGAGATGTTCCCAGTGGAGTGACTAATCGTTACCCTTCAGGAGTGTTCAAGGATAGCACCTCTACTAATCATTACACAGTTGTTTTTAAAACAAGGGAGAAAAAAAGCAAAAAGCAAAGCAGTTAATCCCATTTCCCAAATGCTCTGCAGTGCACGTCATTATCTATTCAGCTTCTCGTAGTCATTACCAGAGAGAAATTAGGTCTAGTAATGGTCAGTACGATGCTGTCAGCGACACACACTTCAATTTTAAATAGAGTCTGTTTTCTGCCTGTATCAGCTATTAACTTTACTGTCATTGTCACAAAGCCATCAATCTCAGTCTGTCCCAAATCCATTTTCTGTGTGGAGTCAGCCCATCTTCCTTGTTTCCTACACATGCAGATTTTAAATCATCTTGTAAACCTTGCACCACAGCAAAGGTTTAAGGCTGCAAGGGGCTGTTCCCCTCCACAACATACACTCAGTATTTACTACCAGATGACAGATTGCAGCTACTGTCTGGACTGGGTCATGCCATAAACAGGAAAACAGAAGAGGAACCCTAAAGCCGATATGGAATGGGTGAAAGCCTGGTTCCACTGAAGCCAGTGGCAAATGCAGTAGAATTCAATTTTCAAGTAATTGCTATAAAAATTGCTTCAGAGATACAGTGAAAAAGTGGCCTTTGTGGATCTTGTACATTTTAGAGATGATCTCTGCCTTCATCAAAACCTCTGAAAGCATCAGAAATGCCCCGGTTAGTTGCCTTCTAGTTTAATGTGGGAAAGTTTGTTACCAGAACATTTTAAGCCTTTAATTGAAAGAGTCTTCTGTTCTGGATTTTCCCTCTCTTCTGATCTAACAGTGTCTAAGAACACTAACTTTCAAGGCCCATAAATTTCCTCAAAATCTCTAGAAGGGCACAGCTTAGGGAGCATCTGTGTGATTTATAAAGGCTAGCTGTGATAGGAAGAGTTTCTTGAATAGAGAGCATGTTCTAATCTTCATTTTATTCTATAAACATGAATTCTTCAAGCAAGAGTCTTTTTTAATAGCGACAGAGAAGTTTCTGCGTCTTGGGTCCATGACAGAAAGTTGCTTCATTAACCTACATCTCACTGGAAGAAAGCTATAAAGAGACCAATTTGTTAAATACAGTAACCGTGATGTTGTGTTTCATTGGTACGTAACACGGTGAGTAATGAAACCTGTGTAATTCTGGCCGGGTACCTGTGCAATTACTTTGTTCTCAAAGTGGTGAATGTGGTGGGCACTTGGAACCCGAATACTGCAGGAGCTGTATTGCCACTTTGAGTGCCGTGTCCAACTAGGTGACACTAATATTTGTTGCAAATCTTGTGTTCAAATCCCATCTCAACCTGGAGATGTCAATATTACTGCAATGAAGCCTAGGTTTTGCTTACAGGAATTCTCAGGCTTGCTAAGCCTTGATGTAAAGGAGCTGCTGTGACCCTTAGATAGCATCTAGGTGTCAGCAAAACTCCTGTACATCACCTCTCACTCGGAAGCTGGAGCAAGTAGGCAGTTTGTAAATGAGGCACAAGAGACTGCACAAAGAGATGCAACACCCATCCCATAGGTGATTAAAGCACTTCCTTGAAAGACCTAAATTTGGGTCTTAGACCTTTGGTAGCACATCATGCTCAGCTTGAGGCAAAGAGGGATGCAGCAGCATGAAGCAGGCCTGAAAAGAGCTGACTTTATGCCTGGAAGGTGCACTCTCATATGCAAGTCTTTTTTTGCATACATAGAAGCCTCACTGCAGAGAGAGAAAGCAAACATGTATTTCAGAAAGCTGGGAGATGCCATGGAGTACGTGCATGATTTACATTTGTTGAAAGGTACCGCTCCTGAGTGTAAACCAAATAGTTGCATCCAGAAAAGGGAAGAGCAAAAAATACTACTGTCCTAGGTTTGCATGGCAAGGTATTGGTAGCAGGGGGGATACAGGGGTGACTTCTGTGAGAAGCTGCCAGAAGCTTCCCCCATGTCTGATAGAGCCAACGCCAGCTGGCTCCAAGACAGACCCACCGGTGGCCAAGGCTGAGACCATCAGCTGGAGCAGGTTTACTGACAATAGGTGTGATCCCACGGGGATCCACACTGAAGCTGTTTCTTCCTGGAGGATGCACCCCATACAAGGGACCCACGCTGTTTCCTGTGGGAAGGACCCCATACTGGAGCAGGGAAAGATCATAAGGTGTCCTCCTATGAGGAGGAAGGAACGGCAGAGGCGTGTGATGAACTGACCACAACCCCTATTCCATATTTCACTGTACCATTGTGGGGGAGGATGTACAGAAAATCAGGAGTCAAGTTGAGTCCGGGAAGAAGCGGGGGATTGGGGAATGTGTTTTAAGAGTTGGTTTTATTTCTCATTACTCTGCTTTGATTTGATTGGTATTAAATTAAACTGATTCCCCCAGTCAAGTCAAGTTTTGCCCATGACAGTAACTGGTGAATGATCTCTTCTTGTCCTTATCTCGACCTATGAGCCTTTTGTGATATTTTCTCTCCCCTCTCCAGCTGAGGAGGGCAATGAGAGAGTGGATTTGGCGGGCATCTGGCATCCAGCCGGGGTAAAACCACCCCAGTTACACAGAGAACCAAGCAAGTACTCCCTTTAGCTACAGCATCAAAGGATAAAGACGGAGGTGGTATCATGTAGGAAGCCCACTGCAGCAAGGTACACCAGCTATTTTCATCATCAGGCCTTGCCAGCTGCAGTGAACTGCTTCCCTGATCAATGAATGGCACAGATGTGTTGGTCTTTAAACCAATGTTACAGCTCAAGCATCAGCAGGGCCTTTCCTGCAGTCTCTGGAACATCCTTTAGCATTGCATTTGATCCTCTAAGGCTGCTTCTGCAATGACAGTGATTTTGCTGCTGTGGGCTTGAGCATGAGACGTGGTCTTGATACCTTCTCACCAGATCTTTGCAAAATTGCCAGATAGTACTCTATTAGAGAAAATATACAACACATCCTTTTCCGTATGCTCTCTTCACACACTTGTAGATGGTGCATAAGAAACAGAGTCCTATAACTCTTCTTCTCACAACAGACACACCTCTATAGCACCAGCTGCACACCTAAAATCACAAAAGTAAGCTCCCATTATTCACATTTCCTGTGGCTGGAAAACGCATCCTTTTCTGATGGCAATCAGCATTCTTGGCTAAGCCACTGGGCTGCAAAGTCTCCTGCCTGATGGGGCTTCAATAGCCAGGTGAGATCCTCTAGAGCTGCTTGGGAGGATGAGGCTGCAGTGCCTCTTGCCTTCTAGGACTTCTTTACATAAGAAAGATAACAGCTAAGACCAAATTTGAGAAGACACTTCATGGCAGGAGAACAACAACGTCCTGAGCTCAACCTCTGCCGGTTAAGGATAGAGGAGTTCTCAGGAAACCCTGGTTTTCACTCTGACTCTTTTTGGACCTGGGAATGGTCTCTGATTCAAAAAATGTAACAGCACTCCATCTGTAAAATAAGAAGGATAAGAAAACTTAGTTGCAGTCCTCTTAGTTTTATTAGTTATTGATGTCTAGAAGTAGGTTGGCATTGTGCAAGACATGAAGAATGCTGCTGCCTCCAGGGGCTTTTAACCAATCAATTGCAAATACAAGCCTGGAGCTTATCAGTGGCCAGAATGTGATATAGTTTCGGCAGTGTTTGGTCTTGTCTGAATGGCAATGTCATATTGGAGCAGGGAGATCTGTAAAAGCACAGATTGGAAGAGGAAAGTGTGCTTTGAGAAAGGATGTATGAAAACAGAGGTGCATTCCTTCCTAAATTGCATACAAGAAGCATTCAGTTGTTGAGGATGGTCTGGAGCATGGAGGAGTGGATAAAGACATCACCGAGGTGTGATGTACTGGCTGAGTGGAAAAGGGAGCAGGAAACATTGCAGTTGATGCTATAGGTCAGAGCAGTGTTCTGGGGAACCTTGAAGGGAAGAACGAGTAGCTGAAATTTAATGCAGGAGGCCAAAGGAAAATGATGGAAGAATTCAGAGGTGCCGCTGGTGAGGCAGATGATTTACTGAGGCGTTTGAAATAGGTTGCAAAGGAAAAAGATGAAAATGAAGAGAAGGCTCTGGTAGTCTTGAGGAGAAATGATCAGGGCACAACCACAATTTCTGTCGCAGGGCTGATGAGTGAGCCTTAGAGAAGTTGCACATTGTGAAATGAGGTAATTTGGCAAACGTCTGGCTCTTGTCTCAGACTGGGAGAGATGAGTCTCAGGAGATTTAATTAACATGTAGGACTCCTTGTAGGAAATTGCTAAGTGTTGCTGTGCCCAGAAGTTTCTCAAGAAAGAGAAAGCAACTCGAAAGATGGTCACGATTCCCTGATTTCAGACAGAAACTGCCAGAGTCGCAATCTGTGCTGGCTGTCCAGGTGATGAATATTCAGATCTGTTGTCTCCCAATGGATAGAAAGCTCTAGAAGGACCAATTCCTTGTTTCTTGAGCCCCCAGAGGGTTTGCTTTGAATGATGTTTGAAACGTAAACCTCAGTAAACCTTTACGGAGAGGTAAAGTATAAATTCTATCTATCTTGATTTCATATTGACCTGTTATAGACAAGCAACTGTTCCAAAACTGTTTTTGCATATTCATTCATCTCCCTTTAAAGAATGCACTGTGCCAATTTCTGAGAGAGAACAAAATTATCATCTATTATTTTTAGATGCAAGCAATTTGTGGTTAATGTTACTCTGCCGAAACAGGGAACCAAATTCCCTGTTTCAAAACCAGTTTATTGGATAGCTGTAAAACTCAGTGTGAAGGAAAGAAAAGGCATTTTCACCTAACTCAAATAACCCGACATGTACTGCCAGCCTACAAATAAGACTGAAGCTGGAGGAGCTCAGCAAGAGAAGATGAAGAATATTAATGTACTGAAATGTGTATATATGGATGCAAGGAGCATGGAAAATAAGCAGCAGATACCTGAAGAGGTACTGAACAATGGGGCGAGGTGGACTGATGCCTGTCCATGCTTTGAATCTCTATGAAGAGGGAGACAGTCTGCACAAACAGGCAGGGGTGCGGTGGCAGGGTGCAGCTGTGTTTTCTCATATATGGTACATGCAATGGGCTCAAATGATGTTCTGTTTTCCTCCAGAAACTTCAAATTGGTGGATCAGAAGAAACAACGAACATGGTGGATGCAGCTTTTTTGTTCTTGAGCTCCTGGAAGTCCTGAACAAACTGGTGTTTGTGATTAAAGGCAGTTCAAGCACTTTTAGTTAAATTAACACTTTCAAGCTACAAAACACTGGATGCTCTGTTTGAATGCTGGGTGTGTTCTTATGAAGCTTCCTAATTGCAGTAATTAGTACCAGCCTTGGGACAGGCCACCCACTTCTCTTTCCCACTTTGATGTCAGCTACTGAAGGGAAGAATGTAAATAGAAGCTGGACTGTAAACACAAACACCTACTGAGGTCTTTGGCCCAGTATTGTAATCACTGCTTTAGGTTAAACAGCTCAAACATATGAGAAAGAAGTGTCCCATGAAATGTGAAACCATAAAGAAGGACGTTTTAGCCAGCCCGAGGCATAGGTAGCTTGGCCATTAATTGTTTGCACTTCTCTTTTGCACACAGAGTGTTGATCACTGAAATCCTACATCCATTAGCTGAACTCCAGTGCTCGGATCCCAGTTTTACAGTGAAGCTGGGAGGCACAGCTGACCTGAACTGGCCAAAGGGATATTCCATACCATATAATGAATGCCATGCTCAGGCATAAAAAGCAGGAAAGAGGAAGAAGATGGTGGAGTTTTGGCTTCCAAGGTGGTCATTGCTCAGCTGCTCTGCCTGTGGGAGAAGGTGAATGATCTCCTTTGTCTCACTTGGGTTTTTCCCCTCTTTCCTTCACCTGTTAAACTGCCTCAGCTCATGAGTTTTCCCACTTTTGTTCTACTTGTCCTCTCCCAGTGGAGCCAGAAAGCTCATGGAAAAGGTATTCTTGTGAGCACATCAGTGTGAATACAGCATCATGAGACATTGTGCTAGCCACAAGGTCAATGCCAGAGCTATTTCTGTAGCACATCAACGAAGAGTGACACCTTCACCCTGTTTTGGCACCTGCTTCCCAGTCCTGGAGGGATGAGATATCTCAAGAGTCCATGTGAATTATGGAGTAAGATGTTAGGTACCCAGGATGCCACCTCCTGCTAGGAATGTCCCTTTCCAGTTAGCTTCCCACAGATGTATGTGCAGGACTAAATAACTATCTAAGGATAGCTCATTCAGAGACACTTTTCCACAGGCAGTATGGATAAGATTCCACCAAATTTGGCTCTGTCTTCCCTTCATTAGTTAACACTATCCCAGAAAGCCTTGAAGCTTACCTTCTCCTCAAGCCATAGGCCACACCATAACCAAAACACCGCTGTGGAGGAGTCTCACATCATTTCAAACACCTGGGGAGGAAAAACAGCAAAATTGATTATGTAGGAGGTCCTCCACAGGGATCCTTGTTGAGACAGAGGCTGTATGCTAGATGTATAGATTGCAAATTGCCTCCAGGACAAGCCCTAAGATGTTGGGCTGTAATCCACACTGTGCCACTGGCCAGGCTGTGTGTTCCCTGTTGCAAATGCCTGTAGGCAGGTAGGCACAGCCTAAGCCTTGTTGAAAACATGATGGGAAAACACAGACCTCTACCACAGCATATCTGCAATGGGAGGGCACATGCTTCCAGCAAGGCAGTTGCTGGGGTACAAGGTCCTGGTCTGAATAAGGGAGTTGAAACATCCTCTGGTGCCTTCTCTGATTAGCAGCATGACTGCCTAGTCTCCTTTCCTCCTTGAGATTCTGGTTTCATGGCTGGTTGCTGTGGAGGAAAAGAGGATATGAAACCACCATCTCTCACAGTGGCTGGACAGTGTGATACAATACACGGAGGAGGAGTTCTGGTCTGGCAGGGACAAGCAGGAAGAGCCTCCCAAGCTGCTTACCCAAGAGTGAGCTGTATCAAAGGCATTTGTGGCACAGCCTCCCGGCCTCGAGAGGCAGCAATGCTGCTTGCTGGTGGTGGGGCTCTTCATATCCAGGATGTTACTGCGGTACCTGCTCAGCATTTTCTGTGGCACCCACATGCAGCCCAGAGCTGACGGGATGAAGCCACACATGCACCCGGTGCTTTAGATTCTTCAGACACATGTTCCCAATTCTGCTTTTGTAGTGCTTGCGGCTGCCCTCATGCAGCTGCTTCCTCCTGCCTCCCCATCACCTCCAAAGCTGATGTCTCTGCTCCTCTCCCTGCATCTGCAGAGCTCCCTCCCAGACTCCTTTAGTTCAGCTTAAATGCTTTTGAGCAGTAGATGCTTCCTTGCCTGGATCAGTCGGAAGACAGGGAATACTTGTTTGACTAAACTACCCCTTAATCCTTTAACAGGAAGCTTTTATCTAGCAGAACCAGGGAGCGAGGCACACAGGACAAAGGCTTGTTAGCAGAAAATATTGCACCTTCGTGTTTCCTTTGGCAGCTTGGCAGCAGACTGCAACACTTTATAGACATGCGTGTGTCAAAGCAAGACATGCCGCGGGGCTGGATGCAACCTGCTGGGAGCAACGGAGGGAGGGGAAGTGGAGATGGGTCTGGGATGAGACACTGCAGTCGGCAACTGCCCCACATGTATTATTAAATCTGCACTTTTAGATGTGAAAACAGTGTGGGACTGTCAACACTAAATATGTCAGTCACAGGTAGAAATTGCCAAGCGTCCTGCAATCCTTATTTGCATGAAATCAGGAATAGTAGGAGGAAATCTGCCTGCAGCAGACTTTCAATTTACGTCAGTCTGCCAAACTCTTCAGTGAAAGCAAGCGCTGTGTGAACACTTAGTCATCGCCTTCATTTAACATCCAGTGGGTGTAATGTTTGGCAGCCTAGCCCTCTGAAGAGACAGCCCTGGCATCTCATTTTAGCACATTATCCCATTATATTGTGCACTGTAGTATCCTGGTGTAAGGAAAGCGAGGAAAACACATACCTGTATGTGCACAGGGGGCACACAGGCAAAGCTGGATTGTCCAGGGCAAGCAGAGTGCTTGTGATTAAAAAGCTGGAGGGTGGGAGGTAGAGGAGGTAAGGCAAGGGGAGAGCTGGGCCTGCCTGATGGGACTGGGGGATGGACACCAGCACCCTTCCATTGAGGAGCTTGTTTCCAAACCTGCTCCTGGGAGGAAGCAGGAAAGACTGTCAGAGACAGAAACAGGAGCAGCATTGCTCTGCTGCACTCAGCACAGCTTGGAAAGTTGTTCTCAGTTCTTGCTTGTTTTGGTGCTCTGTGTCTTCTCTCCTTAGTGGTGCTCCAGCTACAGTGAGCGTGATTCCTTGGGCTTTGCCAGGCCTTCCCAGGGACATTGGCTGGGCCATACCTTGCCTCACAAATGGTCTGAGTGGTGGAGGCTGGAGGTTGGCCATTCCCTGAGCTGGGGAGTCTTGGGAATGTTCTCAGGGTGGACTTCTATATCCTTTCAGACACCAAACTCATTCCAAATCTGTCTCTACTGGAAATCAAAGACAGGTTTTCAAGGATACCCAGGTAGATGCATGATGCCAAGTGCAAGTTTAGAAAGTACCAAAATGCACAGCATTGATGTCTGCTCAATCTTCATCATCTCTTTTCCAACAAATGTTATGAATATGCATTTATATCTGCAAGCGCTAAATACCTGTTTTGGTCTTCAGGTGCTTAATATCTGCCTAATCTAAAATCTAAGGCCCAGATGGACCCTCAAGGGCTCCAAGCTTTCAGTGATATTTATGTAGTTGGCAGTTAAGAGCAGACTCATGCAGCTACAAGTGAGACACTGCAACACGTAGCTTGTAGACCTCCCTGGTGCAGAACCCAGAATAAGAGTGGGTAAATAGAGATTACAGCCATCCTGGCAAATTAAACATACCCAGAAGCATGCTGTCACAAAGGCCAGCCAGCATTGAAGCTTGCAGAGGTAGGAAGCCACAGGCAGACTGCGTCCTCAGAGCGGCTCTGGACCATTCCCACTCCCAGACTGTGAATAGACGATCTTTGGCAGACCAAGATCTGACACAAGCCAGAAAAGTTTCCAGGAACCATTTGAATGGTTTAAAAGCACACATGACTGAGTTACAGCTTCCCTAGAGCCTGCCTGGTGCTCCATAGCTGACCAGCACGGAGGCTCATGGGCTGTCTATACAGCCCTTGGCGGGGACCAATAGCAGTGAAAGAAGAGACCTTTCATCCACCTTCAATAGGTGCCCTATCTGCTAGGCTGAAGCACGATGTGTTACCTGTGCCCTGTCTTCCTGGCTCCAGAAACATTGACATTTTTGTACATACTTTCTCCCTATTTCTTTCAACCTCCGTCTCTGCTGGCCAGGCACTGTCCATCGTAGACATTTATCTGCCCCGGCCAGTTTATGGGGAACTTGAACATCATGGAGCTTGAGGCAGAAACTCCTGCAAGGTCTTTGCTGTTGTGTGCTCAGCTAAGTGACAGCAAAATCTGTCAATTGCATTTTGTGCCCTTTAAAATGTTATCCCTAGAAAAACCTGTCGGAGCTAATGTGGTGCCTTTGAAACCCTTTAACAGGCTGTGATGACAGGAGCATCCCTGAAATTCCACCAATGTTAAGGGCGAGGAGCTGGGTATTTTTATTTACAGCTAGCCTGTGACCTGATCCCATGGAAGTCTGCTTGTTAATAGGCCTGAGACGAGTGGGATTACTCTCATTACTCTGTAAAGAGTGAGCCCACCGGCAGAACAAACACTGTCAGAATCAAGCAGCGGATGAGTCATCTTTTCCAAACACAAAAAAGCCAGCGAGCCAGTAAATGAACATGTTAGTTAAATTAACTATCACATACTAACTCCATATATATATTTACAACAACCTTGGGATAGCCACCGCCACTTACTAACATACAGTCTAGACTCCGTCCTAACACAAGTAGACGCTTGCACAAGTAGACACAATGCACAGCAATACCCCTGCTGCAGCTGTTCCCAGCCAAGGGAATGCTCCCCATAATCCAAACCATGTGCCAGCTGAGTGCCAGCGGATAAACTAATAGAATCCAGCAAGACAAATATCTGCAGGGTTAACTTCTGTTCTCCTTGGCTTCTCTATGACCTGCTTGAAGACCATGAGGTTGTACAAAGTAAATTAGACAGGAATTGTGTTCACTCTGTCTCTGGTGTAAATATAACACTACCATGTTCCCTATGGGCATTTCAAATAACTTTCAAGAATCAGTATAAAAACATTACTATTAAATTAATAAAATAATATTTAAGCTGTTAACTTTTCCCTGAGGGTTGGAAGCCTTTTTTTTTTAGATAGAATTACACAGGTGAACCCCTCCTGAGCAAACTGATCCTAACAGTGAAAGGATGAAGCAAAGCAGGGCAGGATTCCTCTCCAATGCAGACATCTTCCTTGTAATAGACTCCTGGTGTTCTTTTCAGATGTCTTCCAGAGGACCAAACAAGAAACGTCTGATAGGATCATGCAGTGGTCAGTTAGACCTCACCTACGGGAAAGTTTTACCAATGTTCAGTCCACATTTTTCTTGTTAGATTTTATCCTACTGCTCCTCGCTGGCTCCATCACTGGCATCCTTTCCAGTAAGGAACTGGTCACATCAACAGTGTCTTTAAAGGGCTGGATTCAGTGCTAGAGCAGTGGGAGCACTCCCAGTTATCACAATGTGGTTACTGGTCTGGACAACCTGGGGCTGTCCTTTACTCAAAACAGAAACCCCTGTTCTAATAGACAGATACAAGGGCTTGTGCTCCAGCAGGAAGCTGGTGCACTTATTTCCAAGAGCTTCTGAGTCATTCTGGGCAACAGCTAGGGACTGGTTTTCAGTGAGGCTGAGGAACCAATATGTATAATGTGCTTATTGTCTGTGAATGTCAGCCACATGTGTAAGTATACAGACAGATGTGTTCTGCACTGGGGAAAACAGAGCTGTTTGTTTGGCAGTTTTGATGAATATGCCATCTCTGCATATGGATATTGTGTCTTCCAAAAGAGAGGGCTGTCTGGTTTGCATGGGCTTTTGTAGCCTGAGGTGTCAACTTCTAAATCTTAATGAAGCCATCTTTGGGAGGTCTTTTTTCCTCTCAACATTGGATTATCCACAAAGACACATTTTTCCATCGTATTTCATTCTTAGAAGAAAAATGCAGCTGACAGTGATGCTTGTTGAGACTCCTTCAGCTCTAGCCTTATTTCAACAGCACTGTAAATGTATTACAGGACCAACTCTGGCTATAGTGTTAGCCATTGGTCCCATTTTGAAGATGATTTTGACATTATCTCTAGTATCTTCTTCAAAGCTCTGTATGGCCTGGGTGCCATGCAGTTTGATGGTGAGCTTTCCCCATTGAAATCCATACAAGTCTAGCACATGGGCAATTTCACAGAATGGAAATCGAGTTTCCAAAAATGCACAGTGTCGATATCTTTTCCTTGGGCATGAGGCCCACTCGCTGCCTTCTGAGCTGAAAAACACTCCAGTTGTAGCAGTGGCTTTGTGCAACTTATTTAAGGAGCAGAGTCTCAGCTGCTGCAGGCTTAATAGCTTCACTGATTTCTGTTTCCACCTGATAAAATTACAGCTTGTTTGTTTGCTTGTTGGTTTCATTTAAGGTTTGAATTGTGCTGATGATCCTCACAATATCCATTTCCTTCTGCATCTTCTGTCGAGACACCAGTGCTGAATTGGGTTGAGCTGCGATTCAGGAACTCTTCGTCTTCTTAAAACAACTGCTGAATGAAGCTGTGATGCAGGCTATGACAATGGGAATAGGGTGAAGGCCTTTGGTGTTGCTGCAACAACCAGGTCATCTGTCCCTCAGTCTTCTTACGTGTGATAATGAACAAGATAATGAACGTTTTGACCTGGGAATAAAACCCCAATATTGGAACCCAGCACAGCCACAGATCTGAACTCTTCCTGATCATTTAGCAGGACAAAACACACCAGAGCAAAACAAATGTAAAATGTTCTTGTTCTTATTGTGTAGAGCCAGTTCATACCTATATAGAATTCTTCTCCACACGGTTTGATTTCAGCAGTCTGAGGACACAGCATGCACAGCAGTGGAGAATCAGACTGTGTCATTTTAATATGGGCTTTTAGCTGTGTTTCATTTCAGTAATATTTCACGGGAGTCTTCTGTGACTGACAGGTACCATATAAATAAAATATATGATCATTTCAAAAGCATAACCTGTGGGTTGCTCTCTTGTGCTGAGTACATTTGCTACTAATGTTCTTCCTCAGCCATAAATACAATGAATCAATGAAGCTGCTGGACATGGTGGTTTAAAACCAGTCTATAAAGTAAGCAAGTAAAAGAGGTATATAAAACATAAGGTGGAAAACGTATATATATACACATATATATGCCAGTTACTGTTACATATTCACATAGTACCAAAATGTCAGTTTCTTCCTTCTCAATCATATAGTTTTAACAAATGTAAAAATAAATCACCAGTAAAAATGAGTCGTGACTCAGTTGCCCACATAATGTGAACTGTGATGTGCCCTGCTTGTCAGTAGGTGTCATGCAACACCACAGTTTTTAAACACCTGGCTTGCATGAAAATGTCCCTTAAACAGGATATTCACCTCCAAGTGGGTTTTATTGGTTTTTTAAGGTCACAAATATTGTCATCTGGGTGATGAACACGTCTAATGGGAGCATCTGCTAATGAGGAACTGCAACTAATTCCCATCTCTTTGGTTACGCAGTTGGTTGCGTTTGGAAAGGCAGCAGTAGACAACATAGCAGTGAGCTGTGTAAACAGGGTAGCAGAGAAGAAAGACTAAGCACAAAGGCATCAAGCCTAATACCTGCTCACCTCTATATTACCTTTTCTTTCCCCTTTTCTCGCCATGCCCAAATAATCCAATAAAAAACTCTTTTGTTTCTGTCATAGCTGCAAACACAACTCAATAATATCATCATACAGATCAGCCAGCTCAATTTTTCTCTAATCCAATCAATAAAATGACCATGCTGTGCTCCCTGCTCCAATTTAAAATCAAGGATGATAGCCTGAAAGAAGTAAATCTCAGTCTGCTGTTGATCAGACCTTAGGGTATCATTTTGTTCGGTTGCTGTTTCCACAGCTCGGTCTTACGCACACTGGTGCTGCAAATGCAGCAGTGAAGCTAAACAAACTGGGGAGCAAAGCAAAAGTTGAATTTTACAGGTTAAAGTTGACTGGAGCTCTCAAAGAGCTCAGCAGATGCCCCAGCCATGAGTTAAGTGAGTGCCTGGGTACCTTCCTATGGGAGAAGGGTTCAGTCGCATGCCTGGCATCACATGTGCGGGTGACATGACAGACCACATGGATTTATGCTTCTGTGCCCCAAACCCTTTATCGATTCACACCCCCTGAGAGGTTCAGACTGCCCTGAGACAGAGCATTAGATATAGTGGTTGAGATCAGCCAGGTATTTCCATTCCAGCTCCCCCTGGCAAATACCTGATAGCACTTTGAATGTCTATTGATCAGGTAGAATTTTTTCTATTTGTTCCTGCAGTTGAGATCTCATTTGATTTGTTGGCATGAAGCCATCACTGTTGGCTTTTTTTATATGAAGAGAATGACTTCTTTTTTTTCAACATCTATACAGAAGAAAATTGTTACAACTCCCTTTTTTTTCTTCAAAAACATCTTTAATGCCAAAGCAGTTGGGGGAAGAAAGTCTGAATTTGTCAGACAGATAGATAGCCCTCATTGTAGAGAAGTATCTTGGAGTGTTCCAGTTAAAATTGGTTTTGATTTGCCAGAGTTAAGAGCTGTTGAGAACTGCACATGCAGTAAATGTTTTAACACTGATATTGCTGAGCTGGGAAGAGGCAGGAGATCACTGCTGCAGCTGCTCTCTGGCCAAGTTTGCTGAGGCATGGGATGTCGGAGTCCCCCGGGGGTTGTCAACCGAAGAGACCAGGTGGAGGGATCCTCAACACTAAATGAAGTGAACTGGAGCCAAAACAGTGCTGAAGTCTCCATGGGCATCCGACCCCTCAGACCTCTACTAAACGCAGCCCTAAGAGAGGGTGAACAGTTTTTTCCTCTTGCCAAAGGGAAGGGAAGGGAGGGAGGTGCCATTCTGGTGTTGCCAGTAAGGTAGCAAAGTGCTCTGACAGTATATTGATTTTGCACAATGTAAGATACTTCATGGAGAGAGATTTACTGTGTGACTGATAGAAAGGCAGGTAGCTGTGTAATCAGAGAAAATGGAGTCTACTAGCAGCATCTTATTTATGGTTGTTTATTGTGAAAACACAGAGCACCCAAGAAGGACTGTTATTTTCCCTTTAAAAGCTCTTGGAACAGTTTCCCTGTACCACACGCAGTACTGTAGTTAGTGAGCTATTGGAATAAGTAACTTGGACCAATGTTTTGTTAACAGGTATGTATTACTAATAGCATATTTATTGATCTATCATTTGAATGTTGCCAAATCTTTATTATAGTCAGAACCTCTGGAGTAGCTATAAACTGTTCAATGCCATGGCTGTACACCCCCAACACAGTATAACCCCCTTCCCCAGAAAACGTATTACCTGCTATTTATGTCATTGTTTCTGCATCCATATGGATGTAGAACCTATATGCAGATCCATAGATGGATATGCTTCACCTGGTGGTGAAGACAAAGAAGTGAAAGGGTGCTAAGTAGTTGTGTGTGAGGTTGTTGATAAAATCTATAGATTGAGAAAAGTATGTAGATGTGGATCATTCATACAGCTGGAATATACAGAGATGCAGAGATGTGTGTGTGTATGTAAGTGAAAGACAGAACTTCATTCATAAGATTTATCCAAATATGTGTCTGCAGATACACAATTTCCAGATTACAAAGCAGTGGAAAGAGAAGGGTGGATACGCATTTGCAGAGATATCCAGTGCTCTAAGCAAGAGAAAATACGTAAATATAACAAATAGCTTAGAGCAGCAGAACTAATGCAAGCTGGTTGCCTACGGATTTGTGTCCTGACTTGACAATACAGTATATAATAACATGTGAGCTCCAAAAAACTATGTCCCATGTCTGGGAACCTGACAGGGTTTCCTAGCATCGAAGGAGTTAGACAAAGCCTGTGCTGCAGCTTTTCCTCCAGTGGAGATGCCAGTACATTTGACAGTACTTTGGCTGCCAATTTCCATTAAATCTGTGGGGATACAGTACCTATGAGATATTGTCAAAAATGGAGGAAAATATATTAGTAACACATATACATGCACTCACACATGCGCAGGGCATGCTTACAGAAGCATGGAAGCCAAGATAAGAAGAATATATAAAAAGCTCTCTGATCTCTAAGCTGCACATTCCCAGCGTGACACAAAATAGCAGAACGTATTGAAATATTTGTCAGTGTGCTCTTAACTTCAAATCTTGTTCTTTCTATAGAAATAAAAACAGAGATGCCCCTCTCAGGAGCTGAACAAGAGGCCCATGTGTAACTTAATAGATTTGAAAGCTGCAGGACAATTGCACTCATGTGGTCCCGTGTCCCATATCACTCATGCCAAAGTTTGTACAGTGAGGTAGCTTGCACAGCGCAAGGCACAATTAGTGCCATAAGCTGAGTAACTCTTTGGGAAGACTATACCTGGAGTCCTATACCAGTTCCTCTGTCATGTGGTAATGAAGAAGAATTCCGTCTGGAATAGGAGAGAGTAGGCCTTTTAAGGTGTTCAGGGACTACAGCATTTATTTTTTACAAGGGGCTACAGAAGATTGACTTGTTTAGCTTAGCAAAATAGAGGCTGAGAGAAAGTATGGTCACTGTCTGTAAGAATACCAGAAGTACTGGTTAAATGTGGAGATTATCGCTAACATAACAGCTCAAGGTTGTAAAATAATCTTCTAAAGTTACACCAAAATTCAAAAGAAACCATCTAGTGAGCAGAGGAACAAATTTCTGGGTCTGTGTTTTAACACAAGGTAGATAACGAACTCGTGTTAAGATGCAGCTTAATAAAAGATTGCCAGGAGGGTGTCTGACACAGTGGTATGTGACTAGAAGAACTTGGTCTCTGCAACCCAAGATGTTCTCTGTCCTCAGGAAGTTCTAAAGGACTTCATTCAGCAGTTCAGAGGCTGGAAATTTGGAGTTGAGCTCTACACTATGTTGGGAAAAAATGTGTCATAGGGTAGATCTGCAGTGAAAAGCCACATTCAGCACTGAAGTAGGATTGGGCTCTACCCAGGAATAAAAGGGAACTTAGGCCCCTTCCCCTATGCACCACACCAAGTGTCATGCCGTGCAAGCCTCCAAGTGATGTGGTTGCAGCCCCATCACTGTGCCCACTTAGCCTGGCACCATGTCAACTCCTGCTAAAGGCTATCCCATTAGCAAGAAGCACAGTGCTCTATCCTGTTTCGTGACTTTATCATTTTCTTTGCTCATGCTCAATTTACTGGGCTTGTAAAATGTATAGAGCCTACAAGTGGCAGAAAGAGTCTGACTAAAAATATAATGAAGGGAATTCTGTACAACACAGACATGGAAACTGGGGAAGGCGTCAGCCATAACGACAATGCTGCTGGACACGCATAAGTGAATGTCACTAAGCCACCCAACAGCATTCCATGTTACGTGGGTTTGTTTTCTTTTTCCTGGATACTGCTGAACAGATTGGTGGGAGTCTGAGGGGAAGAAACCAGAAAGAATTATATTCTGACTTACACCCTGGATGCTGAGCCTCACCTTCCACCACCCTCCAGCCTGAGATCATTTCTTCCAATGTGTAGGTGTAGGAGAAATCTCATTCCTAATGTGGCATACAGTCTGTATTTCATTCTCTCTTTATGTTTATCAGTAACATAAATCTCTTTTCTTACAGTACAGAACATCTCTTGGAGGCAGGAACTCATTGACCACATGCTGCAGCAGTTGGAGAGGCATGCCTACTAATTACTGGCACTCTGCAGCACTTACATCAACATTTGCTGTTGAAAGTAATAATAATGAGCCACAGCATGGGTTGGATCATGCAACCAATGGCTTCCTTCCTACCTCTTTGTTTTTACCCTAGTTTTCTCTTTTCACTTTCCACCCTCGCACCCTGATCACCTCACTCATCCCCAGACCATGAACAGGCTCCAGGTCTGACAAAACTTCCCGGTTAGAATGAAGGAAAATGAAGGCATTTGCCCTGTCTGGAAATCTGTCTGAGACAGATATTTCGCCTGAGCCACCCTCATCTATTTTAAAATGTATATTTAGGTTCATGTTCCCCAAGGTATGGCAGGCCTGGCTGTGACTGCATGTGCTGGTGTTACAGAATAATTTTCCTATATCAAGTGAAGAAGGAAACCTTTGTAGATCATAGGCATAGAAAACTGGTTATATGTCCATCCAGTTCTAAGGTGTTAGCCACCTTCATTCAGACTAAAAAGATATTGTGGGAACTGATGATGTATTAACAGTGAGGTCCACTTAAATGGATTGAGATCCAATGCTTTAAAGAACATGGTAATGTTAGAACTGAGGTTTTATATGGTTAGCTCTTTGCAATGTTCTCCTTTTAATCTCTTACATCTTTGCAAGGTCCTCATAAGCAGGTAGCACCAGCTGGACAACTTACAGACAGCTGTGGTGGATGCTTTAGAATGCTGCTGCAGCCCTGACCACCCTTGTAACAAACATTTCCCTTCAGATGCTTCATAGGTTATTTCACAATGACTTATATCTGTGGTCTGAGAGCTATTGCTGATGTGCTGGACTCATTTGCTCTGGTTTGTGACAGTGCTACCCTGTCTGAAGCAGAGCGCTGTACCAGCACAAAGAGCAGAGCATGGTGCATGCCTCCCTCTTCATCTGCAAATTGTTCTGTCCCTGGTCACCTTTCCATGCAACTTGTCTCAAAGAAGTCAGCTTTCTCTGTATGCCAGTGAGAGACAATTGCCAATCCCTCTGAGGTAAACCCTAGCCAGCATCAGCTGAAGAACTCCCTGCCTCTTCCTGCAGTATATCAAGAGATTAGATGTAATATCAGGAAGTTTGGCTCACATTGTCTTCTTGGTTGGGCTATACAACAGGTGACCCCCAAAAGGTGCCTAAGCCCATACCCCAGATCTTCCCTCACCTGGAACTTACTTCCTTGTTACTTTTCTACCTGTAGAACAAATCAACTTCTTTCCATGCATAGGCCACCTTAGTGCCTCTTAGCTGAATTAAGGTATACTAGCAGTCTGGAGACTCACAGATGTGCTTTTGGCAACACATCTTGGCTCCTACAAGTCCAAGGAGAGCACCCAGATGCCACTGAACAAAATGAAGCAAACCACATCCCATGCGGCATGTGAAGCCTAAAGTTTAACTGCTTTATTTTGTACCCTTATCTTTCTTTCTTATTTTGATTAATACTTAAAAAACCCTCTACCAGTAATTGCCAGTATTTTGACTAGTAACTTGTGCTTTTGAGCTGAAGAAGCTAATGTTGTCATAACACATCAGCCTAAGGGACATGTTGTCCAATATCCTATTTCTGAGGAAAAGCAAGGGAAGAGCATAGCCATATATACTGGTACTGCCATGAAATATCCTCCTTGCCTCCAGCAGCTTGTGGACTACACAGGCTGTGCAGGCAGTTTTGTATGAATGATAATGTGATATATAGTCTTTATTTTTAGTCAGCCAGCACATATAAGAAGTTTCTAGGATTTTAGTCTACCCAAGTACAAGGCACAAAGATTTTTAGACATTTTTTCTGTATATGAAAAGGAAAGTACTGTTTCTTTCCCTCAAGGTATTCCTATTTTCCTCTTATTTTCAAGGTTCTCCATGCTGGAAAAGCAAGTACACCTGTGACTTGAACACATCTTTTTAGTTGAAACTGATATGAGGACTTAATGGGAAAAAAAAAAAAAAAAAAAAAAGGGAAAAAAAAAACCAAAAAATGCTGTCTCAGTTGAGTCTGATTTTTTCCATATAAAAATCCACATTAATGAATAGCTGTTAAATCAGAAGATGGATGGTCAACTGGTAAAACAACCGGGGGAAGTGTTAGTTTGCTGGCTGTTTTCCCAAACCAAAGCATGGATTTTTAATAGTACCAAAGGATGTTAGAAGAAATTAGGATATTAGGAAAAATTTCTTCACCGAAAGGGTTGCCAGGCATTGGAACAGGCTGCCCAGAGAAATGCTGGAATTGCAGTCCCTGGAAGTGTTCAAACACCGTGTGGATGAGGCCCTCAGTGACATGATTTAGTGGTGATCTTGGCAGTCCTGGGGTAATGGTTGGACCTGACGATCTTAAAGGTCTTTTCCAACCTAAATGATTCTATGATTAAAGATGGATGCCAATAAATGCCAAAGATAGTCTGTACAATGCACAACAGGAAGTTTTAGTGGTTCTACCAAGTCCCAAATTATACTACATGCTGAGAGCATCCTGGCACTCACATATTGATCTGCTACATATATATGTGCTATAGCATAGCTAATTTGAAATACTACTCTGTCTTCAACTCCCACTGATCTCAGTGTTTAGTTTCTGGGGGAAAAAGACCAAAACACACAAAACAAAACAAGAAAAAGATTTGGCTATCTTTTTAGGAGTCTAGATGTGGAGACAGAAAAATGGATATTCAAATCTTGGCACCAGATGTCTGATGGCATGTTAGGAGAATCAGTAAGATTGGATAGACAGAAATGGAAAGTAAGGTTCACCCAACATAATAAAAAACGTATCTGCAAGCAATTACCATGTCATTATAATTTCACAAACAATATGTATTAACTAGTACACAAATCTCCGCAAGTGCTAAATGAAATGTTCACCATTATATTCCAAATGCTTTATCACAAAAGACATTTTGTGACATCAGAAACTAGTTTTCCTTCCACTCAATTATCTCCATTAACTGGTAATGGATACTGAATCCCTGTCATGTGTTTTGTAACGCTGATCCTCATTAACTGAGTAAACAGAAATATGGCCTCATTGGCAACGTGACTCAAGTGACCAGAAAGCAGAGATCACTCTAGCCAGAGATCATCCATCATCGGTCCCTATGCCAGGACATGAAGTTAGCATGTAATTAATAGGCACTCAGGGTGAGCAGGACCACAGATGGAGTCTGGAGCAACCACCACACTCCCACAAAAGCCCACAGCTACATCAGGGTGCCAGGCTGCTTTTACAGTAGCATTTTACAGCATTAGGTAGATTTCAATCCCCTCAAAACCTGGAGCAACTTATAGAGTAAAATGACATAAACCCCAAAAGCACAGTGCACACAGACACATAACCCGCTTTTGTTTTCTCCCATGCAGCAGTGCAAAATTGGACAATTATCCTTCCCTTGAAAGACTTGAATTATAAATGACATTTCTAGATCTCTATAAATGGGTAATTCTCACACTGTCATGTAGTGAGGCTGATGCTTATTAACTCTGACCTCATGTATAAAATGCTATCAAACCAAGGGCCTGCTTTAGAAAAACATTTAAGCATGTGCTTAAGCTCAAGTGCTACAGTGAGGGTGGTGGGAGTAAAGCTCATACTTAAGTGCTTTGCAAAGCAGAGATGTCATTGTGAGTTGAAAAGCAGCTCTGGACTGAAACTGCTCTGACTCCAGAGAGACCGCATCCACTTTGTGTCACTCACTTGAAGGGCCGAGTGGGGAACACAGCTGTGCAGACACAGCCCCAGCCCCAAAACCCACTCACTTCAGCCCTGCTGGCCTCTCTACCCCATTCAGCATAATTGCATGAGCACAGCTTGAATCTCTTCTCACTTCTGCAAGTGTAAATCACAAGTAAATCCTTCGAGGAGAGGACTGAACAGTGTAAACGGGGAGGGAGTGAGGCCAGCTCTTCTCTCTGTAGGTACTCCATAAAACGGTACCAGTGCTGGAAAAGCAATCCCAAGGAAAGAGAAAAAAAATAAGAAGGAAAAATGTTTGTGTAAAACTGTCATGCACAAGAGCACAGGATTCCCTACTGTGCTTCTGTCATCACCTCCTGATTGCCCTTTAGCTCTGTCACTTATCTAATTCTTCCTGAGTTTCCTGATCCTGGTTCTCCCTGACAACATTTTAGTGTAAATCCTCTCATTGCAGTTACACACTGTTTGTACCAGCAGGAGCGGGTGAGTGGCCCTTACTTTCCCACCACCAAGCATCTTCAACTCACAAACACAAAGGATCATACCCGGTATCTTGTCCCTTGTGGGTTGGGTTGTACAGGCATGCAGTTATGGGATTTATTAAAGGAGAAGGTGTTCTTCCTGGAATTTGCATAAAATCTGTGCAGAAAGAAGGAGAAAAATTGTGAACATCTGGCTATACCCGTAGCTGGTACAGAATTCCATTACCATGTTGGCATGAGTCCGTGAGCAGGGCACTGCTAAATAATTCATTAATTAGCAGAAGTTGCACGTGGAAGATGTACACTAATCTAACACAAAGGAACATTGTTCTCCATGGTAGAACAAGCTTTACAGAAATGAGATATTTGCCATCTGATGTCGAACCAAAGCCTAGAAGGATGTTGTTCTTCCTCCAATTAATTTAGTATGTGATAAAAGCTCAGAGGAGACTCATTGCCCATGGATACTCATTCTGCATCGTGGGAACAAGGACAGCTGCTTTCCCTCCCCATGGCAGTTGTGTCCCTGGGCTGCAAAAAGCACTGTCAAGACAGAAAGTGTGGTATAACCAGGATTAACACCAACCGTGTCACTCACTTGGCACAGCAGCCCAGGCAGCATCCCTCTCTAGACAAGGCTGATGAAGAACTTTTAGCCAGGCAAGACATGGCTTCTGCTCCCTTTGAACTCTTCCATTGCACAGTATGTGTTCTCAGCCACTGGATGAGAGCCACAAGGACAGCATGGTGAAACTTGAGCATGAGGCTCAGTAGGGCACCCTGAGCTCCACAGGGCCACATCCAGATCACCAAGAGCCCAGGCTGAGGTCCTTAACTGTCCCAGAGGAGATGAGAGGAAGTCCCAGTGCTGGGAATCCTGCTGCAGTTCAGTGCATCTCCGCACTCAAGAGAAGCATTTCCTCAATCTGAGTCATTAAGCATCTTGATATCCTCAGTGTCTGCAAGCAGTTCAGGTTCTCACAGGATTAAGCCTTAGAAGAACGTGCTTTAACAGCAATGAGAGCATAACCAGAAATCAACATCAGCTGGAGAACCCATGCAGAAGCAGCACAACGTTGGTCACTTATTCATGAGTAATTCAACCACCTCTGATTTGCCTGAAATACAGAATTTGCATACACTCTGAATCTGGTATATTAGTTTCCATACAGCATGACATTGGATCCCTGCAAAACCCATTTCTCATCTCTTTGTAAGCTAAATATTTCCATCCTTTTTCTTTTCATTTTTTTTGCCTCTTTCTTTTTTTAAAGCAATGAAATCAAGTACAGTTCCAGTCTATTGTTCTTACAAAGAATTGCTGAATAAAAGAGCAAAACTGTGTCAGGTCTCCATATCACCTGAATAAATGCCATTCTCAGAAAGGACAGTGCTTTCATCTTAATTGCTAGCTAGCAACAAAAGTGCTGGAGTTCAGCACTTCAATATAAATCAATGATGGAAAAAAAATCATAGCAATTTACTAGAAAAGAGAATATCTTTTATTGTGGGTATTTCATAATTCTGCAAAGGTAGGAGAATTATATAGCCTGCTTGCTCTGCTAACACGATATTTATAAATCCCTATTATGCCAGCTTCCATCATTTGAAACTTTTTCTTTTTTTATTCCTGAGCAATTTGCAAACAGTGTTCTGTGCCCTGATAAACACTGAAATACAGATACCTTGCGGTACCCAGTACTTGTGAGTTTATAAATGAGCTGTACAAAGCACTTGTGATTTAAAACTTAGTTTTAAAAAAGCCTACACACCTCTGAGACTGCAGAGCTATAAAATATCACCCTGAATAGGTGTGTGATTCATTGAAATGCATTTAATGTCAGGGCTTTCATTATTTAGCATGAAACCTGGCCGGAGTGGCTGGCCCTACTCCAGCGGGTACTACAGTTCCCAAAATCACACCCCTCATAATCATGTATCCTGATCTAGTGGTTGCTCAGCCGAGTGCAATGATTACAATGCTAAAAAGGGGACTAGTGACTTGAAATATCCATCCATTCTCCCATTATCTCTGAGCCTAATCTCAGAGATAAGGGGAGAAACTCCACGTCTATTGAATATGCAGAAGCAGAGGGGCCTAAGATCACGGATGCTGGTGGATATCACCTTTCCCAGGAGAGAACGTTCTGTCACAGAGCATTAAATTGAGAACTGCTTGAAAAAATAAACAAGTCTCTAATTAAATAGGATTAATGTTTCTGGTCGTGAAAGATTTTTTTTCTTTTCTTTTTTTTTGCTAAAATGCCAAAAATTTATTATAGCCAAAACCAGCCTTTTCTGTAAGTCCATATTACAGTGCTGAGACACTGGCACAGGGTGCCCAGAGATGCTGTGGCTGCCCCATCCCTGGCAGTGTTCAAGGCCAGGTTGGATGGTGCTTAGAGCAACCCACTCTAGTGGAAGGTGTCCCTGCCTGTGGCAGGGGGTTGGCACTGAATAAGCTTTAAGGTCCCTTCCAACCCAAACCATTCTGTGATTCTGCAATTCTATGAGTGTTTTAAATGTATACCCATGAACCAGTGTGAACCACTCACATTACTATTTGAAGTTGACATCCAAACTTCTCCAGCAGCTGGTCCCTGTATCCAATTAATTTTCTTGACAGGACCTGAATATTAAGTTGTTGTGGGTTTTAATTAAAGGTTGAAGAATTATGGTGGCAAGGCATGACAGCCTGCTGCAAAATAATTTACAGTATCCTGTTACATTGTTATTTTAAAACAATTTTCCTAGCACGTTTAATCTTCTTAAAACCTGCTGCTAAATGAAATTACTGTATTTTGCTATATATCAAATAATGATAAATGGCATCTTGCATTTACATGTGCCTTCCATATCCAAGGAGCAGAGTGCTCACTCCTCCTTACCTGCCTCCCCGCTTCCCTTAAAGAGAAAAACATTGCTTTCCATCACTGAGAAGCCTGAGTTTTTTTACAACAAATCCTCAAGGGAGTCACTTATATTCTAAAAACTGGGCTCATGCTGAACATGTGCTATTACCATCAAAGGCAGAGAGGTCAGAATGGATATTGCAAATCTACACAAACCTGCTTTGTCTAACAGCTCGGGTCAGAAAGTGCCAATTCATGTGTCTGATATTTTAATGCAGTTTGTACATTGGCTGATAAACGAATCACAAAATCCACTGTTCAACAGTGATTAGGTGTGCAATAAAATGGGCTGGATCCTGTCTTCCCGTCCAGTTGCAAAACCCCACAGAGCATGGTGAATTCCTTCATTAAGTTCAACCCAGAGCAGGATTTACCGGGCAAGTGCCAGTATCAGCAGGTATTGTGTCAGCCTAGTCTGGAAATATACGGAGAGCTGGGCTGCTGCTTCTTTCCAGGTCTTTATGCAGTGCTCATCGCCTCATTAGCCAAGCAGTGATCCACCGTGCTTATCCTTCCACACATCCTGAGACTGTCTGTTTAAAATAGACCTTCGTGATACCAATATTCAAATATCAACGGCTATCTGAAGGATGTTAGAATTGCATTTTTTGATCAGCTTTGTTTGAACTAAACCAGACGAGGAACAGAAGATCTCTGAGCACACAGTGTATTTTTCAAAGGTTAGAAAGATCTTTTTTCCAGCACGAGCAGGAAAAAATGCAGAGTTAATTCTGACAGCACAGACACTGCTGCCATTGTGCAGGCAGAAACTTGAACTTCCCAGCTGTCTTGCTGGCTCAACACTCCATTAGAGGTTTGAAAGGGAAGAATATATGCTGGAAATGTTTGGACGTATAGCTCAAGATAGACTGCTTTCACAATCAGTGTTCTGGAAGCCACATTATTATTATTACTATTGCTATTACTACTACTATTGCTATTACTATTACAATTACTATTAGTATTACCAATTATTAATTGTTAATTATTTCTGTCCTCCCCTTTATAGTCTCCAGCTTCCAGGGGCATGATAACACACTGCTGTTTCTCAAAACCATAAGCATAGTAAATGAAACTTAGGCCAGCATCCTCAACAGTAGCAGCTAAAAGCACACAGCACTGGTGCCACTTTTGAGGTTTATGAGGGCTATAGCATACGGGGGCTGTGGCATATAGATGGCTCAGCTTGCTTTCTCCTCCCCAGACCATGAAGAACAGGGAATGCCCAGGCAATGTCAGCCTGCTCCACCACTGGAGGGAAAGGATTTCAGCAACAGATGGTGGTGAGGGAAGTTATTTGTGGGCAGTGAGATCTTCTCCACTTGCAGAACCCTATTCAGTTTCTACAGTGATATTTAGTTCCTGTCTTGATAGTGCATCTCCACAGCTTATGTGCTGCCTGCAGAATAGGGGACATACATGCCTGGCTGAGACCCACCTCCCAGCTAGTGTCATCTCAAGCATGGACTTGAGCAGAGCCCTGGTACTTGTTAAGAATGAGATCCCCACAGAGTGACATACCTTTGTGCAACCCTACCATCACAGACTCTTTGGCCAGGCTGCCCCTGGACAAGTCCAAAACTTGGCTCTCTAGAAGGTATCACTAGTTTAGTTTTGGGGACCTAGCAGTGATGTGCATAATGTAAGGGCAAGCTATCTGCATGTTTTAACAGCCTTGCTAAGCACACAGGTCATGAGGAGTGGCAGAATTCATTTTACTGTATAATTCTGGATTGACAAGACAGACACTGGTTATTACAGCAAACAATACCAAACTGAGCAATGCCATGCTAACCTGCAGCACAAAAACAGGCAAGGCAGAAGTGCCTGTGGGCCAGCCTGAATGTAACTGCAGAAATCCTGCTCAGTGTCAGTCTTGTCGGGTATGATATAAGGGATGTCTGTCTACTAAAGCAAAAATCAGCAAATGCAATAATTTCATGCAGCTGCAAACACAGCAATGAAAAGCTGCATTAGGATGTGGGAAATAACAACAGCACAGATTAAAAAAAGGAATCTGTAGTCTTCCTTTCATAGTTTTTCTATTGAGCCTACTAGCCTTCCTCAGACACACAGTTCATTTTCTTTGTATGTTGCTTTGAAACACCTTCCTACCGCAGGACTGCTCCTCCGTGGCACCCTGCAGAGAGGCCATCCATGCTAGTGGCAGCCCTGCACATGGCATAGGTGACAACTTCATGCCGGAACAGAGGAAAGAAGTTCTCCTCTCCCTCTGTTTCCATTAATATATATTCATCTTTCAAACTAAGTGACTAGGATTGCTGCCATGGAAGGCCTTTGGGGAGCCCATGTGACAAAAGCTTTAAAAGCATAAAGCGAACTATTAGTTTTTATGAATCCCAAAAGGCTCTTCTGAGAGTTGCCCAAAGGGAACACATGAGCAATACTTGAGAAGAAGAAATATTATTTTTCAATAAGGTATAAAATATTTACTATCTGCCAGTGATGGGCGCTGAATGATTTGTGGATATTACTTTGACAGCACAGTGTTTAAGGATGCATTTCACCCTACATAGGCAATCATCAGAGTAGTATATCAAAACCTAAAAATCTCCTGCCAGTATAGGTATTGACTGCATCTGAAAACAAATGCATGTATAAACCCACCATGTATAACTTACCTTAAAGTCGTGTGGTTTTTAAATGTATGCATACACATTGTATGCATTTCCTGATGAGCGAAACTCAGAGCTGATACATTTCGTTGCTAAAATAAAATCAAGGTTCTATTTTACATCACATGCAGAAGATGTAGATTCCTTTCCCGTTATTTGCTTAGGCGAGGTGGCTGTACTCCATCCTGCTGAATGATAAATAAGAGCTTCCCTCATAGTCAGAGCAGACCAAAAGGTAGCCCTAGGAATAATTCATCTTATTTATCAATATCCTGTCTTCAGACGGGAGAAGATGCTCTCTGGAGGTGCCCACTTCTCACTGATGGGTTGCTTAGCCCAGAGTCCATAGAAAGGAGAAAAATGAGTATTGGCAAAACAGACATCAGTATCTAGCATTTGTTTAAAAATGTTTTCTCAAAGTTTCTGGTCAGCATCCTCATAGCTTGTGGATCTGTGCAAACCTCCCAGGAACAGTGGAGTCTTTGCTCCGCTGGTTTTAATCCATTCACACCCAAGCCCAGTGGCTGCATTTTTAATTCTGGTTTCCACTGAACTCAAACTGACCTGAAAGGCTGTGGATATCACTGTTTAGGATACAAGTATTCAAAGCTCCAGGCTTTTAATGATTTTAGAGCAAGGGCAGTTTCTCACTTTTCCCCCTAAATGTTATGTTTATTCTCAAATTGGTTTGAAAGAGCAAATTTTAACTAAAACTTCACGTTTGCACAAAGGATGTAGTGTAGATGTGCATATAAAACCCTAGGCTACTCTTGCAATGTTACCTTCTGAGTGCATCAGCCGGTAGTAGCACTAGACCTATGGAAGCCTAATTACGTGCTTCTGGGTTATTCACAGGAGTGAAGCCTGGAAGATCAGACTCCCCTAATGAGAGATCACTTCACCCAAACCTGACATGGAGCCACCTCTGGTATGGATTGTGGTAGTGCATAACAGTGCACAGCAAGGCAACCTGACTGAATTAGGACAAGAAGTGGAAAAAGAATAATGCTGTCAACAGGAACTCCAGGGAGACTGCGAGTAGGCAGATTGCAGCTACCTGAGCTGTAACTGGGGCAAAGAGCCAGGGGGACTGCTCTCAGTAGCACAGTAGTAGCTGCACTGTCTCAGTGATCTGAAGGAACTAAACCCTGATTTATCTCTCACACCTCGTATTAGACTGCACAGCCCCCTTGTAACTGGCTTGGGTAGCAGTAAAGAGCAATACCTTGGAGTCAGCTCTGTAGAGTGCAAAAGGGCCTGATGTAGCTGCTACCTGGTGCATCCTATACAGCGGATGACCAAGCTAATCCTGCCTGGTTGTGTGCTCTGAAGGGAGGGCTTAAAGCTCTAGGAAGTAATCTGCTTATAGTTGCTATTACTTTCGCTGTGCCAGCTTGCTTTATGGAGCTGTCTGGGGTCATTAGGAAGTTTCTGGATTTTATGAGACTTTTAAATTCTTCGGGTACCTATGAATAAACTGAACCACATGAAAACATAGCCTAAAGGAAATGAAGCTTCTGAGTCTAATACTGGATGCATGCCTGAAAAAATCTATGAGTGCACCAGCAAGCGTAGATGCCTTCCCTTCATACCAAATTCCTAGTAAGTTCTTTGTTGCTTTTTATTGTTTTCTGTTGCTCATCTTCAGCTTGACGGCATTTAAAATGACCACAGCAGAGGCACCTGAGCTAGCAGGGCTAGAAAGCATCAGTCTCAACCTCTTAAATACGAAGAGACTTCAAACTATCCTGAAACAACTCTTTTGCTTGCTGATTTTCTGTGATTCTGATCACAGAAAGCACTAGGAGGTGCATGAAGTTGGTTCCTTAACACTGGGAATGCAATTGTTCAGGCATCCCGTGACACACCAGAATACAGATTAATATTGATGAGAAAGCTGCCTCTGCTGATCTTATCTCCAGTATTAATTTCTCAGCCAATCCATGTTCTGTGAGCCTGAAACCACACGTGGAGTCCATGTGAAGAGAAAGTCTGGTGTGTCACTGGGCTGGGAAGCTTGGAGCCCAAACACAGCCCATGAAGTATCCCCTTGGTCTTTGCTGATGGAGCAGTCGTTCACTGTCTGTCAGTGCTAACCTGTTGCATGACGACTTGCACGTGGCTTCTGCAATTGGTTGGGATGTGTTGCACGCCAAGTAGCGACCCAATTCAGCTATTTACTACTGCATCACTAATGTGATATACCTGGTTTAAGCATTCAGGGTGTACCCCAGAGGTTCACACAGTGCTTCAAATAATAGAGCTGACCTGAGGAATCAGATATTTCCTCCAGATCTGGTGTTAGCTTCCCAAAGAGTATCAACTGGAGTTTACAATGTGATGGATCATTCAAATGATTCATGTCTGTAGTCCAAAACATCGTAAAGACTGCTTAAAGCCCTCAATAAAATATGCACTCAGTAATTTTGTTCTTCTGCTGGAACTGGACGTCCCCAAAACTAGGGCAAAGCTTATCTGTGGAGGAGACAGAACTGGTCAGCCTGTGACTGTGGAATGAGTTCCCTCAAGACTTAAGGTCCCTGTTTCTCTAACCTTGCCTTTTGTAAAATAAATACAGAGCAACATGAGCATTTTTCAAAGAAAACAGAGCCAAACAAAACCAAAAGAGATAAAGCTGTACCAAAATAACACATTGCAGGGTGGATGTTTCCCTCCAGAGGAGGGGAGAAGAGGAAATACCACATGATAGATATTAATCACACTACTTAATGCACCAGTGTAAAGAATTCAGATACTGTCAAGAGGAACCTATGCAGATTAAAGATCTGAATACTCAGCTCTTCAGCCAATTTGTTGAATGGTCAGCTGTGATACTTCTAATTCTCTCTTAAAAATACTTTAGAACGGGAAAGCTACAATCTTCTTCCTTTCTGTAGGGGAGATCAAGATTGATGTCCAAGGCTGACATGGCTACGGCAAATTAGTATGAATTTTGGTAAAAATAGAAATAAAGGGTGTCTGAATACATGTGATGCATTTTGGGAAGACAGCACAACTTTCATAAAGGTGAGTATCGCATTAGAATTCTATGATAAGCCTCTGAAGCAGCTGGCAAGCAAGTGGGTAAAGTGGATCCAGTCAATAAAGGGTTCTTCTTTGATGAATCTTTTTTGCATAGTTTCACTGGACACCCAACAGGTCAATGGGAAAGGAAGTAACAATCATTCCTTGTACAGAAAACCTCTGAGCTGAAAGTGGTTGAAAGCTGCTCCTAGTATCATGTATGTTTGCCTTGTTCTTACAGTCTTCATTATACAAACATCTTCACTCTTCCCTACACACAAAGGTAGCAAACTACGTAAGTTTTGATCTGACTGCTTGCCATTTTATTCAGCCATTGATCATTTCAGCACCTTTCATCCATTAATCAGCAATAATGGATTATCATCAGAGTAAGAGACAAGGTTGGGAATTTGATTGGGAATGAGTTTGAATGTCTTTTTATTCATTTCTTCCCACTGGACTCAAATCCCTCCTCCCTGAATGGCAGTGGCTCTACTTTCCCATCCATGACATGATGTGAAAGACAGAGGTTCCTTGGCTTCGCAGTAATGAGGGACAGTAGACACCGTATTTACAGAGAGGGCAGGGACAAATGTGTTGTAGGAATGCAGACATGGTCTGTCCTTGGTTTTATGAATGATAAATAACAGAATTCACTTCAGCAGAATGCTTTAATGATGCCCAGTTTGAGGGCAGGTTAAAGAAAAGCTACCTGGAAGCACAGTGGTGCACAGTAACACAGTGACAATGAATCTCTTTCTTCTAATATGACCGTTTGCGGTTCTGCTGACAAAGCCCTGTAAGCCGTGTCCCTCTGAAGTAATGAAAGAAAGCCCTGGGTTACAATTTTCAGGTTCTCAGAGAAGCCTGCTCATGACTTGATATGACTTCTATCATGCCACCAGCAGCATTAGCAGCCTGGAAGGAAAACACTAAAGCCCTTCAAAAAGTAATTTAGGAGAGATCTGCAGGGAAACTGAACCTGTGTGAGCTTTGGTTTGGTTTAAGGACTATCTCTGTTAGCAGGGGTGAAATAATTTTCTTCAGTGGTATGAGGTAGACAAAACATATCCTAATTCATTTAGCTGCAAATCGGCATCTACAGTCTTTTGAGATGCTTTTGGGTACCCAGGACAGCCACGTGAGGCTGCCCAATGAGGCTCTGAGTTTCCAGGGGACCCATTACTTTCAGAAGGTTAGCCACAGAGAAAGAGGTATGGATGGCATCTTCAGTGGCACAATGAGCTGCACTCAGTGTTTTACAGACACAGAATGATTGAGTTAGATTGAGCTGTTTTGGGGTTTGGCCCCTGAGGACCAGAATGACAGCAGAGGCCTGCCCTACTGGTCAGCATGGATGGGACTTTTGTCCTTTGCAGTGACAGAAGAGAGCTGCTCTTATAGCTGTGAATCAAGGCCTGCTGACAAGGTCCTTCAGCTTTTCAGGGATGATGATCTTTTCAAAGCTGTGAGCTACTTTTCTACACTGTAAACCAGATGCCTTTGATCTCAAGCCCTGCACCTATGTGAAAAAATAACAATATACACAGCTCTACTTTGGGGTACAGCAACCATGAGATGCATGGGATAATCAATGTCAAACTGCAAACAGTGCAAGTGCCTTTTCTGCTGGATGGCCTTCAGCATTGATTAGATATTCTTCTATTTTTACCTGATTTATTGTGTTTTTATGTAAAGGGCTCAGAAAATCACTAGTAGATAAGTACCCTGGAAATACAAATATAAAAATATACTTATGCCCTTATTTTTCAAATCACTTCTTACAAGGCAAATCTTAAGGCCACAAGAAAGGTGCACTGCACATGTAATTGAGAGTGTGCAGGAGCAACTGAAGTGAAGCTTGGGTCCACTGAGAAAAACCCATGATAAAAAAAGAAAGGCTGAAAACCTTCTGGAAAGCAGTAAATATAATTAAAACATGGAAAGGAGAATGTCAAATGGATTAAGGTTAATGGTTCATGCACTGCCACAGCTTGCTTATGAAAAGCATTAATGGTTTTATTGGAAAAGAGTAGAAAAGGAGCGATCAGCCTCCCTTCTAAAGCAATCTGCATAGCTACTGACTCCATCAGGTCAAAAATATCCACCTCAAGAATACGGTGTATTAAAGTGAGTAGATGAAAAATATGGATTTGCATCCT
>JANHGB010046461.1:0-42513 GCA_026283785.1 Coracopsis vasa | reverse complement strand
AGGCACTGGAACAGGTTGCCCAAAGAAGTGGTAAATGCTTCATCCCTGGCAGTGTTCAAGGCCAGGCTGGACAGAGCCTTGGGCAACGTGATCTAGTGTGAGGCATCCCTGCTCATGGCAGAGGGGCTGGAGCTAGATGATCTTAAGGTCCTTTCCAACCCTAACTATTCTATGATTCTATGATTCTTTTACCCTTTGGAATCCTGACTCCAATTCGTAGGAGAAACTGGACAGAATGGGCTTAAGATAAGCGTGATGCATATGTAGGAAATGTAAGCTAAGTAAGGGTTGTGTGACAGACTCTGCAGGGGGGTAAAGTCTAGATTTGAAAAGCATTTAAATAGAGGTTACAAAATGGAATGTTTAAATTTAAAAACCAGGGAACGTAGGAGTGAAACAGAGTTACTAGAAGTATTGCTATGCATTTCCGACTGCAAGCTACCTTGCTCAATCCGATGAAAATATCTTTTTGTGGGTTTCTTTTTGTGTTTGTTTCTTTTTTTTTCTTTTTTTTTTTTTCTTCTTTTTTTTTTCTTTCTTTCTTTTCCAGTAATTGCCCTTCATTTTTGGCTGCTGCTTTAGCTAGAGCAACTTCAGATGAAGTCCTTCAGAGTGATCTTTCGGCACACTATTTACCAAAGCATGTGGACAACGCAGATGGAATCATACGTAAGTAGCTCTGCACATGATAATGTACAGTTTTACATGGTGTGGATCTTTCATTTACACTGTACACTGGAACACTGCAGATGATAATTGATAGCTTTTTAAAGTCAGCATTAACTTCAGTGATCCATCTGGTCTGACCACTGGAATGGTACTAGATTTTCCTCAAATTAGTTCCTTCTACCAGCTAGCTAAATGAAGTTGGACTAGATTTCTTGTGAAGGAATATCCCATATTGATTAATCCCATAAAAAGATTAATGGAGAATCCACCACCACTCATGACAGAGCTAATGGCTAATTTCGTACTCAAAGTTTCCTCATCTTTAAGCATTGTCTAGTTTCAACTTTTACTGTTGAATTCTCAGGTTTTAAATGTCTTTCTCTGATTGTACTTGATTCTTTTATCAAACTTCTGTTCCTTAAGACAAGTGGAAATCAGTCCTGTCTTTTAAGTGCGCTTTCATATCTGGTGGCCCTGAATTTCTTTTAAGCACTTCAGATTATGTGGTCCTCCTGGCAAGTGCCGGTTGTCCTCTTTCATCCTTAGAGCAAAGTCACATGTATGAGGGAAGAGAGAATTTAATTCTGAACTATTTCAGTCAGCATAGTTTTTACAATGGCTTTTATTTTTTTATATAGTTTTAGCAGAGGCTGGTATAAAGATATTTCATGCTTAAAAGGAAAATTTCCTTTTCTCCATTTTTTTCTCCATTGCAGCATCCAGCTCAAAGTCATGCACCCTAAAGCATTTCAGGATTCTGTTAACCTGAATAACCTTGCAAAACTTTGTGAGGTGCTCAATACAATGAAGAACAATGTTACTCAGATGTATTGAGAGGCATTCTGGCATTTTTATCTGGAATATACAGTCACCAAACCGTTTGTTCATTCCTTCCTTTTTTGACTAAAAAGAATTAGTAAATGATTCTGGGAATAGGTAGGATATATAAATCTTGCTGTACAAAAAGGAAGATTCTGCTGTGTTTCTCAGAGGCCTTTGGAAACCTGAGAACAGAAAAACATGCCACGGGTTCTCTTTTTGTAGGTATTGCTGCCTCCTCCTGCTGAGCAGGTAAATGGAATAGATTTGTCATTGTTCTGGCTGAGCAGCCTTCATTAATTCAAATTGAGATCTCTGAGACTTGCATAAATATTTGACAGTCTCCAAGGAAATGTTGACTAAGCCTCCACACTGAATATCTAAGGAGTTCAACAAAAGAAAAAGAAAAAAGAAGGAAAAAAAACCAAAAAACCCAACCCACGACAAACCCGTCACACCTACAGGAATTGCCATTCAAATACATCTAAATTTGTAATACACAGATGCAAACACACAATGGTATGTGTACAGGCAGGCAGGCACTAAAATTGCACGCCAGATGCACTATGTTGAGGTGAATTGTCACAATGAAGGCACTTCATTATGTACCTCAGTGAACAGAGTTCACTGTTTATCCTAATAACGCTTGGACTGCTGCAGAACGTGGAACCAAGCTGAATTTTGCCAGCTGGTTTTGATTTATGTTTTTCTTATGAACCCAGCAAGGTTTTTACTCTGTATAATACAAGGAAACATTTACCTGATTTGCCTCAAGTTTGAATTTGCTAGAAGACAAAAAAAAGTCATTCCAGATTTCCTTAGTGACACATTTCACTCTGGGAATTGCAATGTGACAAATCATATTGCATACTTAGGGGTGATAAAGGCAGTTACTGGTGTGCTGGTGGAAAGGAAATTAGAAGCTTTCTGAAAGAAGAATGCTAATCTTAAAAGAAGGAAATCTGTTTTGAGTCCACAAATATAGAATATACCCTCTTATATTTGGGGTGACCATGTGTGTTTGGATATCAAGAACAAAACCTAAAAGTCATAGGCCGTGGCAGGTTCTTGTTCTCCAGTTGAACTGGAGAGGAGCAAAAGAGCTTCCATGAGAACTAAAGGCATTTGTTTTCCTTTTTTTCTTAAGGTCAGGGTAAGAACCTTTAGTTTTCTTTTTTGAGGAGGAGGAGGATATTCATGTGGGGGTTTGGCCTTGTTAAGGAACCACCAAAGGAGCCTGGATAGTAGGACCATATTATGTGGTGAAGGTATCTAAAATATCCAGCAGGCTTCACAGAGTCCCATTACCCAGTCTTTCCAGGATCTAGGAGATGTGATTACTACAGCTGAGGAGGCCATTGACTAGTCAGAAAATGGAGCTTTTAGATTAAGGAAAACCTTGGTCATTGGCTTGATGCTGTGCCTATAAACCTGAGTACTAAACCTGTTGTCACCCTATCTGCGTCGTCAAGAAAAGTCTTAAAATTTAGGTACTAAAAAGCAGAATCTGATTACTGGTATTCTTTCTCCCCTGATTTTGCCCTAAAAGTCAATCGTCTTTGGGAACAGTAATGCCTGAGCTGGATTTCCCACTAGCTGTGGTACAGTTAAGTGCTACTTCCAACACTGGGGATTTTGGAGCAGCAGGAGGGAAATGAAATTCTCCATGACACAAGCGCAGTGACAGCTGAGTCAGCTCTGGCTCAGCACCGCAGCATTAACAATTGATGAGTAATTTACAGCTGTGAGGGGGTGGTTTAGCTGTTGTGGCCCTTTCTCCTGTTTGAACCTGAAGAGCAATTATTGATGATGCTGACACTACGCACACTCCCTGCTGGGGAAGGGTGTTTAGTATCTCAGCACAGCCAATGGGTTTGCTTCCTTCCTTCTTCAGAGTGACACTCTGAAGTGTAACAGCCATGTGACATTGAAATGTCACCGTTTCCCTTCATGTATGCCCAGTGGAAAGAAATGGAAGAGCAAGTCTGTGGGGTTTACTTCTGGAAAGTGAAATTTGGACATGTCAGGCTGTAGGTGTTTCCTATTACACAGCAGAGAGATTTCTGGTGGCACTGCTATAGGTGTTGTGGGGGAACTGGTACCTGTTAATATGATAGCTGTGGGATGACCTTGTCATTTCATTTCCACCACTTGTTTTTAAAGCTGTGTTGTCAAGAATCTGACTCCTTCTTTTGATTCTGTATATAGTTTATTTCCAGCTTAATGGCTCTTCTGCAAGTCAAGCTTGAACAAACTCATAATCAGCAGACCTGGGAATATATCTTGCTCCTAAGGATCGTGGGCACCTGATCATTGTAGCCCACATCTTGTGTAGGCCTATTGCAGAAATGCATAAATGGTGCTTTTAGGTTCTTAATGGAATTTCTGTGAACTGAGAGATGTTGTGAGTCTCCCCTCTATTCCCGTTTTTTGAGCTATTCCTTCTCCAGGAATGACTGACACTCGAGGATTACTGGTGGTTAGTTTCGAAGATCTCTGGCTTTGGTGAATGCTCATGAGCAAAGAGATTTTGATGTGTTCAGCTCTGATGCTTACTTCCTGTTTTCCTCCCCTGAATTTCAGAACAATTGTCAAGTGCCCAAGTTTTCACATCCATTAAAATGACTGTTCCTCAGGAGTGACAGCTCAGCATTTCCTTCAGTTTAAGACTTCTCTGGTTTTCCCGTTTGCTCATGCAGATTTCTTTGACATAAAGGCTAGTCAGGAATCTGGAACTAATATTATTAAGCTAAAGAAGGTACCGGAACGTGTGTGCTCCTGAATGTGTGAACCACCAAAACATCTTCAAGTAACGCTGTTAATTTCTGCAGGTCATTTACCCCTCTATTGCCTCTGGTATTGTTTGGAATAGAGTTTGGTCTAAACCCAGTACATCATTGCAATGGATGTGGTTTTCATATGTGATGCTATTTGCCATGACAAAGTCCCTCTCAGAGGTGCTGTGGCACAGTTGCAGCACCCTGTGCAGAGCGACATGAGCAATCGAATGCTGAGGGAAATGTTCTTGCTCTTCATTTTTTCTGATGCCGCAAATGAGTTCCCCGAAGGCACAGGGGAATGTTTAAGTTAAAAAGACAAACAGTGAGTTGCTCACTAATGAATGCTGATTATGGTGAGTTTGGCTTCCTTTTTTATGCACCGGAGTCCGGAAGTTCCCTGCTGACATCCATTTCAAATGGATAGCTAAACTGGTTTTGTTTCATCTTTGTAATGTATGCAAGAAAAAAGTATCTCTTAATAACACTCTCAGCCTCTCATTTGTGGTTTTTGTCTTCCCTAGAGATCGAGACAGTGAAGTTGGCCCGCTTAGTTTTCAGCAAGCTGCATGAGATCTGCAGCAACTGGGTGAAAGACTTTCCACTCCAGCCAAAGCCCCACCGCTACTATGAGACATCCATCCATGCCATCAAGAATATGCGCAGGAAGATGGAAGATAAGCACGTCTGCATCCCAGACTTCAACATGCTCTTCAACCTTGAGGTAAGAAGAGATGGTGTAGAAGACAAATGCATATGGTAAATGCAGTTTGCATTCTTGGGGTAACTAGGCAGTCATCTACTGTGAAAATGAAATCCATACCTGGGATGGACCTGAGGAGGATTGACAGTCAGGTGACAAACCTGGTCTTAAGTTAGTTCAGTTGATATTCCATAACCATAGTGGCAATGTGATGTGCAGTATCTACATAAGGTATATAGACTAAAAGAGCACTTTTCAAAGACTTCTGGTGAAATGTTATCTAACTAAACAAAGTTTGTATCTGGGCCATCCCGATGATCCACTCATGCAGTGGCTGAAGGACTGACCTGCCACTGTGCAGAAAGTAGCCCTGCTTTTGTGAGTGGCACCTCACGCATTGTAGTACCAAGTGATAAATCAAGGTAGGACCCTCTCTGTGGCTGAAGATGCCCAGGTGTAGAAGGGGATTGCTGATGGAAACAAGGAAGTGGTTCACCTTACAGTTCATCGCTGAAGACAGTTGGCTACAGGGGTGGATCTGTACTGCTTTCTTTTGGGAGGAAAAAGCCAAGATCAAGAATAAGGAAAGAAAGTAGGAAAAAAAAAAATCAAAACCAAACACAAAACTTAGAGGAGAATGGGGTGCAGTTCACACAGGAATCTAGCACAAACACTCATGCCCACTCTTCCTTCAGATATAAAACTGGACACTAAAGGATGGCAGATAATGGCAATAATTTTACCTTTAGGATCAACTTGCTGCATAATGGATTCTTTATTACCTCCTGTCTCTTTAATAACCATCTTCTGCCCCATCCACATTCTTGTCTTAGGTGATACTAATGCAAACAGAGGCAGATGTTTCCTTTGCCTGTCAATTGTCAGCTTTCTTATTCCAATTTATGTTGGAGCCTATTACTTAAAAATTACAATGTACAAATATTCTAGTCATCGAGATGGCTGTCAAGGTTGAGCTGGCACTGAGAGTGGGTTGGTGTGTTCTGTGTATGAATAGGCACAGGAGTTGCTGTCTCTTGGTATGGCATTGTTTCTGTGAACAAATAAGGGGAAGCTGAGAAAACTGACTTGAAGATGAGTGATTTTGCTGTATTCCATTTGTGAATGTAATCACAATTACCTGATGAGAGAGTACATAGAGGGTTTAAAAGAAAAACACAGGCATCTACGGTGATATAGATGAGATTTTAAGAAAGAATGAAAGCAGAGGCTGGCTGGCTTCACATTCTACCTGTACTGGCATTTTATCTCTAGTGGTTTCTAGTCCTCATGTAGGCTTCATGCAAACTGTATTGGATGTTCTTCTCTCTCTCTGTGATTTTTGCAGTCACAAAACCTCCTGCACAAGTTGATGAGAATGGCACTTTCTATTTGAGTTGAGTGAGTGAATCGTAACAAATGGGACATAAGGAGCACTGAGAGTGCTACACAGCTGGTTCCTGCAGGGCATCTCTTGCAGTTTGCAGATAGAATTCATCACCTGTAAGATGGAAATTTCCCATTGATGCAAGTGAAGATGGTCCGAGTAGTTTGATTTTCCAGTGGAAACTCTGTCTCTAAGTTCAGTTAAATAAGGATGCCACGGATCTCAAGTTCAAAAGTTTTAAGACAATCTAATTAACTGTTTGCATTGCTTTTTCCTGAGTTGTTTTCTCAATGTGTTTCCATTGACAGGACCAAGAGGAGCAAGCTTATTTTGCAGTGTTTGATGGTCACGGAGGAGTGGATGCTGCCATCTATGCCTCCATCCATCTCCATGTGAACATGGTCCATCAGGAGATGTTTCAGCATGACCCAGCAGAAGCACTGTGCCGAGCTTTCCGGGTGACCGATGAGCGCTTTGTCCAGAAGGCAGCCAGAGAGGTGACTGAGTTACCTGAGAGTATTAATCAATAGATTTCATCCTTGTAAGCAGTGGGTTCCAAGTGCTGTGCTGAGCATAGCCCAGCACTCAGCACAGAGCTGTCCATGCACACTCCATAGTGCCAGTGCCCAATGGTGGGCTTCTTCATGTTCCATAAAGATGTCAGCCTCCACTTCTCACAACAGCCAGTTCATTTAGAAGGATGCTGCTGAACATTCATATGTTCAAATGCTAACTAGGTTTAGTCCTTGGGGTGGTTTTGTCCTCCTCATCTCTACAACATACATTTTGGTTAGCTCCAGAATAAATGGATAATTGACTGCTAGGCCTCCTAAACTCATGCAAGGGCTGAGTTAAGTGCAGGGAATTCAAGATGCTTACAAGTAAACCTCCCTCCAAGTTCATTAACAGGTGTATGTTAATATCAACAGGTAGGAAAGTAGCACAGGAAGTCAAGTACAACAGGAGCACAGCAGAGCCCAGCTCCCAGAAAGCAATTCCAGTGCAAGGGAAGTCACATGGCAAAAGTCAAGGCCTGTTCCCCCGTGGGAACAGGCTGTGTATTGGGATATCAACATGTTCGGTTGTTAAGCAAGGAAATGCTCTGAAATGGTTCTTTATTTGCTTATTTAAAACTGGGGCCATTTTTGTTCACCCTCTCCAGAGTCTGCGCTGTGGAACCACTGGGGTGGTGACTTTCATCCGAGGGAATATGCTGCATGTGGCTTGGCTCGGGGACTCCCAAGTTATGCTCGTAAGGAGAGGCCAAGCTGTGGAACTGATGAAACCCCACAAACCAGATCGGGAGGTGAGAACAGCCTGTTTGGAATACACCTGGGCAGTGTTTACCACTGAAGCTGACAGGTATCAGCTTCATGGGGGGTGCTGGGACACTGAGTGTTGCCTTGTCAGTGTCTCTTGGAGCAGGAGGGTATATTCCAGTTATCCTGGTGTGTTTAGAGTCGGTATAGATGTGTGTGCATCTCCTTTCTTCTCATTTGTGCTGTGTTTGTGAAAACACCCAAATATTTATTGTAGTGTTCAGAGTGTGATGGCAGCACAAAGGGCTCTGTCCAAAACACTCTTGCCTCGCCTTGCTGTTTAGGATGAGAAGAAGCGCATTGAGGCACTTGGTGGCTGTGTGGTCTGGTTTGGAGCCTGGAGGGTGAATGGGAGCCTGTCAGTCTCCAGAGCTATTGGTAAGAGTGGGCTTTAATTCCTTTTTGAGACTTGCTTTTCTTTTTAATTAAAAACTTTAATTTTCTAGTAATCAAACTGGAAATAGAGCTGAAGATGATAGACCTGTGAGCAATAACCTCCATTTTCTTCCTCTACAGTTTGAGGGAATAATTTCCAAGTAATTGCTTTAACTTGGGTTAAGAGTGATTGCCCCCATGCTGTGTTAATATAAGGGCTTCCAGATGCAGTGGCTGCAAACCCACGGTCTTATGTATCTGTGTGTTTTTCCACAGGGGACGCTGAGCACAAGCCATACATCTGTGGGGATGCAGACTCTGCCTCCACTGTACTAGATGGTTCTGAAGACTACCTCATTTTAGCCTGTGATGGTTTCTATGACACAGTCAATCCCGATGAGGCAGTCAAAGTGGTGGCTGACCATCTAAAGGAGAATAATGGCGACAGCAGCATGGTAGCACATAAATTAGTGGCATCTGCTCGAGATGCCGGTTCCAGCGACAACATTACTGTCATTGTGGTATTTCTCAGGGACATGAACGCAGCAGTCAATGTTAGCGAGGAGTCAGACTGGACAGAGAACTCTTTTCAAGGTGGGCAGGAAGACAACGGGGAAGATAAAGAAAACCATGGAGACTGCAAACGGCCGTGGCCCCAGCACCAGTGCTCGGCACCTGCAGATCTAGGGTATGAGGGACGGGTGGATTCTTTCACCGACAGAACTAGCTTAAGCATAGGGTCAAGCATCAACCTGTTTGACGATCAAGGCTATTTAGACCTGACTAAACCAGAAACTAGTACACCTCAGAGTGCCAAATGTCTGCCACCAATTCAAGTGTTTAGTCCCGGCATACCAAAGAGTGCAAATTTGATCAACGGCCTAAGAGTGAAGAATGAATCACCAGAGTGCGCCACATCATCAGTGTGTGGACAGAGCGATCCCAGGGAGTACAACGCTCCTCTTAGTTCGGGTGCTACAGGGCAGAGCATCTACAGGGTGAAGGGTGCATCCCCCATTTTCGTTGGGCTGGAAGATGAACTATTCAAATCCTTGGGAAAACGAGCTGCGTTCTTCCGCTTCCGGCTCTGCAGCTGGAAGAGACAACGAGGAGCCAGGCTCAAACCAAAGTTTCACACGCTGCTCTTGGCTCATGAGCCTCCCCACACAGATGGATCGAGTCTGTCCCTACCTGTCCGGGGCCGCAGGAGCACAAGGGTGTGGGGCAGACACTCCCCGTGCTGGAGGCTGGCTGGTCACAGAGCGTACAGTGAAAGCATGGTTTTGATGCGAAGACAAAGTCATTGTATACCAGAGTCATACCTTCATCAATGCTGTAAAATGTAACCATCCCCCTCGTGTTCCCCCATCAGACTCCCAAAGTAGACATTCCCAAAATAAAACTGGCATCATCAGAAAGCGAAAAAAAGGTGGGCATTTCCGAACTGTACTCCCATCCCCTGCAAAGCTCAAACTATGTGTAAATACATCTAGGAATTAACAAATGTAGTTGTTTCAATCTCAATAAAGTCTGCTGGTGGTGCCACCCTGAGCAATGCCGCAGCCACCAACCACCCGCACACGTGAGTATCTGACCACATTCACCGGTGGAAGCCAAACAGCTGTGGTTCACCTCATAGACACTGTTAGGGGACAAACAGTCCTTAACAAATGGGAGAGGTTGAACCTGCTTGAGATACATCTGTGCAGCAATATGTAAAGCAAGATTCTGGTTTAGAACTGCCAAATTTTGTTTGGAGTGGGGGGGAAGTTTCCGTAGAAGTCCAGGTGTGTGGGGGTTTCCTTGTGTTCTGCTTTCTATTTATTTCAGGCAAGCATTAAGATGAATTAGAAAGTTTTATCCACTTTTGCAGGTAGATGACTAAAAGCCATACAGGGTTTTACCAGGTAACTTAGGAATGGACAAACTGAGCTCCTGCTGCTCTATTCTCAGACTCCAGTTGAGGTATAGACTCACAATTTACCTATTTTTGCTCATGTAACATAAAGAGTGGAATATGAAGAAAACTGGGGTTTGTAGTTCTTATAAAGTTCTTTCCTATGGCTAGAGGTTCGTATCTTTCTGGTGCTTTTAGTGGCATTTTTCTTGTTTGTCAGTTTAGGAAACTGTTCTCAACTGGTTTTCATTGAACATTGATTGTGCTTATTTCTTTGAGCCAACCTCTTTCCACCGTAACTTCATCTCAGGTCTTAAAAGAAACCAATCTGTGGAGATGCTCAGTACAATACTACTGCCACTCAACCAGTCAAACCAGAGAACTGCTTGTGCGAGATAATGAGCAATCTGATGAGCTGTTTGGTTTCTAGGTGGCAGAGGCATAATTTAGTATGAAGTTGCAGCAGGAAGGATGGTAGCGTCCTGTGTCTCCGAGCAGCGTCACTGCTGCAGTGTGGTGTTTCCTAGTGTGTGTAGGAACGGATGCCAGTCTGCCACAGCAATCCCAGACGTGGAAACGCCGGGGGTGCAGAAGAGCAGGGGCTGCACTTGGGGTTTTGTGGAGTGAGTAAAACTCAGTGGCCAGCCAGAGCTCTGTGTTGGTGAAACCTGGGTTCAGAAAGGGAAGTGAGCAGAGTGTTACTTATCACACTGGGAAATGCGTGGTACCTGCCAGCTTATACCTACTGTCGAGGTGATGCTGAACCCATGGGGGAGCGATTAACTGGGACATAAGTAAGCAGATGATTCCCATCAGCTCCACTAAATACATACCTGTTGCTGTTCTTCATTACAGTAAAATATTTGGAAGGTTATGAATAAAGTCAGTCTTCATAGGCACTTATTGTACAACTCATATCATTTTAGCAGTAACAATTTAACAGTATTTAGCTAGAATTTGCAGAGTATTTTAATATTAAGTAGTCAGGAGATTATTCAACACGACAAGATGGCAAGGTTTGAGTTCTGCCACTTTCTGCTGCTTCTACCTTTGATGCACTATTTTAAAAGCAATCTGAGGAACAGTGAAAGGCTTTGTGAGTACCCAGGAGTTGGAGTGTGGCTTTAGAATCCTTTGATCTTTTTCAGGCTTTTTGGTTTTAATCTCACAGGATCATTGGCTCTTATCCATCATCTTACTAAGCCTTAGCTGTTGTCGACGTTCTCTTTAGCTGCAGCATATGTTCCAATTCAGATTTACTGAGGAAATTTGAGAAAGCATGAGATGATAAAATATGCAACTCTGGGGCATCTCTGCGGTGCCTTTGTTTTAAATTCTTCACAGTAATAATGACACATTGAAAGTCCATCTTACTGTTGTGTTTCAGAGAGGAAGGTGGCGTAAGTGCAATTCTGTGTGTGAGCAAATGAGAATGAAGAGCTGTGATAGATGATAAAACTTCTTCCCAGTCTGCAGGAGCGGTTGCCGAGTGCTGGATTGCATGTGTGCTGTTTTGGGGAAGGATTTAGCTTTTTAGGTGTGGATTCATAAGTGATAATTCTGCCACTCATACCATTTACCTTGCTAAGAGAAAAAAATTCTGCCATCATAGTTCCAGTGTGGTCAGGTTAAAACATTGTATAGGTAGCAAGTGTTCATTTCTTCACTAAATGCATATTTATAGAGTAGATAGGAACCATTTGTAAGGTAAGTCCTTTAAAGTTCTATACTATTACAAGTAGTGGTTATTGGTCTGATATATGCTGCTCTTGATTCTACCCACTAGACAAAAAGCAGTGCTTTGTGAAATGCAGTGTTTTCTCTTAATGCCACTGGTGATAGGAAGTAGTTCTCTTCAGTTCAAACTCCTGTGCCCTTAACTTGCTGCTTGCTAACGTAAGCAATAATCCCTCTCTAACGGTATCTAAGTGTTCTGTATCTCGTACTTTGATTGTCTATCTGGTGACAATGTAAAGATACTAGGCTACTATAAAAGCATCTAATTGTATTTATTAACTGTTGCTACTGAGATTCAGTCTGTGACCTGTGTTTTGTATTTTTATTGTGTATCGTAGTGGTGGTGAAATTTGTATAACGAATCTTTCCAATAAAGAGCTGAAGTATCCCTGTTCCGCGTTCAGACAACCCGCATCAGTTTCAGTTTACGTGTTACCCCTGTGTGCAGAACTAGGAGGTAGGGAGAGAAAACATCATTCTTATGTTGGTTTTTGTGAACTGGTGGTGGTTTTGAGAAGCAGGCTCCAGGCTCTTTGTCTGAAGCTGCTCAAAACTCGCTCATAAGCTCTTCACTGTGAGTCCTGGTGGGCTTCGCGCAGTCCCCTCTCTGGTTGTTCCCTGTGCACGCTTTTGGAAGGTGCAGCTCTGGGGTGTCTGTACTGCAGGGACAGGGGCGCCCTTAACCCACCGTGGTTTGCACTGATGGTGGGTGGAAACACGTGTATAGAACTTTTCTTTACCTGGAAGTGCCATCAATTGTCCTTGCCAGTTAAAACCATTCAGTAGTGGATTGAGATTGCATTGCAGCACCCAAGGACAATGTCAAAGCAGACTTTACCTTATGCCACGTTTATAGTGGTGCGTTGGTGAGAAACACGTCCTATGGGCAGATGAGGTGTAATGGGCTCCATGTTCATAGACATGGCTGCTGTAGTTCAGAGCCAGCCTCCTCATGAAATCCTCCCCACCGTGGCAGTGTTCTGCAGGAAAAAGCAAATGAGAAAGATTGGTCTAAATTAGGGACTGGTTTAGCACAATTTACTCACTGGGCACTAGTCACATAAACAAAGCCATTGAAGGGGATACTCCAGCTTTCATCATGCCTGTAATTTAGGGCAATCTTTCTTTAATTCATATCCTCTTTGCAACAGGAACAAAACTTTCTACCCTTGTATCGTGCAATAACGAAGCATTAGCACAACCTTTGACTTAAAACGTTCCCGTCCTTTCCTTGCTCTCGCCCATCAGGCACTCGCACTGTACTTGCCAGCAGTAAAGCTAAAATCCTCTCCCTTAGGGTGTAGTACAACCCTTGGGGTCTAATACAACTCCTGTATCGCATGTGCACTGTGGTTTCCTCACCTGGGACAGGAACAGGGTGCAGGACCAAGCTCACACCATACACCAAGTGCTCCCGCCGGCAGTTGTGACACGGGGGCTCGTGTTGACCTCTCTGTGTTACTGTGTTCATAACAATAACGTGTTCTTGATGCAGTGAATAAACTAAAGTAAACCATTTCCCAGTGTCGGGACTTCCCCCCATAGTCTTGTTCTACAGTCCACCTATTAGTTTCAACCATGTATTAGTCATCCATATTTTATTTATGAAGCTGTTTATACAGGAAAAACTGTTCAAGTTTTACCAATATCTTAATAAAACAGTAATTTAAACCACACTTCAGATAGTCTGTTTATTTAAGAGCTAACAGAGATAGCAACCACCCTCTGACTTAAACATCTTTCCCATGGTGAAAGCAGCTTACCTCTGTGTGGCATGTACCAGAACCGGACAACAGTGGTTGTGTCAGCTGGTACCATGGTACCAATGGTGTTATCACACAGGGCCTGTCATAGCCCAGCTCTGAGCTGTTCTGAAGGGAAGGAAGGGGCAGTTACAGCAAATTAGGTAACTAAATCCTCCAAGCCTCTTTTCCCCCCCATCTTGTTAAAAAGCCAGTGCTGTGTAAGGTTATTTTCCATAACATAAGCAAAGTGTGGCAGTTCCAGCTCCTTCCTGGACCCCAACACCAGAGTGGGGCACGTGCCCCATCAAACCACTTCCTTCACCATGGGCCTCTCATTAAGGCAAAGCACCTGTGAGTGGTGACAAAGCAGAGCACCATGATTACTACTAATTGAGCTGTGTGTAATCAACAATACAGCCCTGTACAACACCAAACACTCTCGATGCAATACCACAGGGTACAGCCTGCCACAGGCCACCCTCAGCACTTGGCCACCAGAGCAAGTGGTGCCTGAGGTGGCTCAGGGCTGCACCTCCCTCTAGCTAAGAAACAAAACTACATTTGTGTGAAAGCCGTGGCTCCTCTGCAGTTCCTATTTGAGTATTGGAGATTCTAGCACATAACAGCCTTACAAATCCCAGGTGGATTTAAGCACTTTTCATTGAGCAATTCAGGAAAACGGTGAACAGTGCATGACAGGCAAGAGTTCTCCTTGGAGAAGGTCAAGGCAGCAGCACTCTACTCACTGACACGCTCTACCGCAGTACTTACTTACACACAAACACCTCAAACATCACATCAGATTTCAACATTCATTTTATTAACAAAGTGCAAACAGTTTTAAACTAGGAGTTGTACAGCACTTACTTACACTGTGGAACACTCGGACAGGAACACTGGTACAGCCAGCAGACATGGACAAGAACGGTGACAGTTACTCATGCTTTGTCACTGACCAGGCATTTGGCTTTCACCATAGCATCACACGTAGTTTAGCAGCTCAGAACGCAACACGCAGTGGCAGAGGGTGGTGGTGGGTTCAGTTGGTCCACGTCATGACTGACGAAAACAGCAGCTGCTTCACCCCAACTCCGTCCGTCCCATCTGCCGGCTTCAGCAGCCTTGCACAACCCGCTCACACCGTTTTAACTGAGGACAGTCACATACTCACGGTTAGCCCGGCGATGCAACGGGACAGCAGCAGCCTGAAATGGGGATTCAGCACCTCTGGGGCACTTCTTAAGAGCATGTGAGCTGACAGAGCCAGCAGGAATGCAGACATTAGTGTAAGACCTCCAAAGGCCACTTCACCCCGGTAACTGGCTTAAGACAACTGTAGAACCACATGAGGGTGCTGGACAGAACGTAGTGTGCTCACAGCCACGAATAACAGCCTTGGGCTAAGCTCCAGTGAATAAATGCCCCTCTTCCCAGGGACATGAGCTGCAGGTCTTCAGGCCCTGAATGTGTTCTCTACCTGCTCCAAAGAAAATTAGCTGTCAGTGAAACCATCATGTAAGGACAGTTCTAGGGCTTCAAGCACAGTGTTATGAATCAAAACTTCATGCCAGGTACTCAAATCCAGTCAGAGTCTTCTACTGATGTTATATGGCAGTGCAAAGCCAGCCAGCCCTCCCGTGGCACTGCACAGTGGCTACAAGACTGCCTTGAAAAGCAACACGGCCCTGGGGAAGGCAAGAGGGAGCCCCAGCACCTGCCTGTCCATCACCAGTGAGGTGAACCTGCCCCTGGTCGCTGCAAACCTGAGATGGGGTACAGGGGAGGAGTATCCCCAGGGCTACCACCACCTCGCAGGCTGAGCAAACAGCTGCCCTTACCTGGTGCTGTCTTCTCCAGTAGCAAAGCTGAGATCTTCAGGACCGGCTTGGTCACCCTCTGGGAATGCTGAGCACCGCTCTGAGGCTGAAAACAAACAGGAACCAGCATCCATTACCAGAGGAGCAACTGGAACAGCGCAAGTGAACGTTCTGCCACTGGCAGAGCCCGCTGTGTGGTACTTCATCCCCAGTATATGGGCACACAATGTGCTTGACACTGAGTTAAAACTGCCCCAGGGGCTTAAATTTAAGATATCTCCAAGTCAAGCACAGAGATGAACAATGTTGTGATTCTTCCCATGAGCTGTGAGGTTCTAGTGCCTGCTGCAGACACACAGCAAAGCAGCAAACTCCAATTACAGAGGCAAGTTGTTTGGCCATGCTGCTAATGCAGCGTGGGATGCTTGTTCAACCAGAAGCCAACCTCACCCAGCGTCAGCTGTCACCTTACAGCTTTTAATTTGATCAGAAGGTTAAAGCTTTTCAGAGAAGCATGAGATGAGTTTTGGAAACTACACTGAAGTGCTCAAAGCACATTCCTGCCAAGGAAGATGCAAATCCACGTCTAAGGCAGCAGTTACCTCCCTGAAAGGAGCTGACATACAGCACCAGCCCTAGTGTGCAGGGAGTTCCAAGCCAGAAGAACAGGAGTTCTGGGTTTCCCAGCACCTCCCTGGGAGACTTGCCTAAACTGACTTCTCAGGCCTAGAAAGAGTTTCCCTCTGATCTGTTTATTAGGATCCCAAGAGAGGAGTTCCAGATCTCACTGGCACTTGCTTGAGTACTGATACCCTAACAGCACCCTCAGCAGTCTCTGCTCTGGCAGCATCCAGTATGGCAGGAGCAGGAGGTGAGCGCCCCGGTCACTCCTACCTTCGCTGGAGGACTGGACCGAGAAGGCCTGGTTAAACCCCGATGAGGCAGAGGCACCATCTTCCTGCTCTTCGTTTTCTGTGTCACATTCAATGTCGCTGTCACTGCTCATTCCTGGTAGGAGATGAAGGACATGCTTCTGACATACCCCAGGTGTGAAAAAACCCAAAAAGACCCACAAGCCAAAAATGATGGCAGCAAGACCTATGTGACTGAAGCATTCAATGTCTTCACATGTGAGGGCAACCAATATCAAATCCCAAGAGCTGGCAGGAGAACAAGAGAAGGAGCACGTTCAGAGCCAGAGGCATTTACCAAAACACAAAGGGACTGAACAGAACAGCAGGTACCAGCTTTGGGAATGCCCTCATTCTGCTGTTTGGCACAAGAGGAGGAGTTCCAGCATGTCACCAGCTAAGGCAGGCTTGGTTGCCCACAGCCCCTTCCCTGCCTGAGCTGTGCTCCCCTGCCAGCTGCTCTGCTCTGCTCTGCTCACCTCTGCAATGAGGACAGAAAATAAAAGTAGCTTTTTTTTCCCCCAGAATCCTAGAATGGTTTGGGGTGGAAAGGACCTTAAAGCTCATCCAGTTCCAACCCCTGCCATGGGCAGGGACACCTTCCACTAGAGCAGGTTTCTAACAGTTTAGAGGTAGCATGACCCATGGAGCAGCTGTACCCACCCACCCCACCTTTCAAGCAGCAATACTCTGTTCAAGTCTCAGGCACAAAACCCCCTGGTTTTCCTACAAACAGAACCACAACAGTTCTGTGGCTGTTGTGGTGGCTTCTTTTGTTTTGCCAAACACTGAGCAGGCACTGGCAGAGGTGAACATGCTCCTTTTTGCACAGTTTTGTGGGAGACAGAAGGGGTTTGCTCTGCTCTTTTACTTCTTAAGAGCTGATACTCATTGCTAAGAAAAAGCAAGTAAAGTGAGTTGAGGTACGAGCTCTATTGTAGTTTCTCCTCTGAAAGGAAAGGCAAAAAAAAAGTGAAGTTTGTTTCCTGGGGTTTTTAACAATGAAGTATTTCAGTTCTTAAAACATTTTCCTATTAGGTTCTCTGCTATAATAGCAGAGCTGCGGGAGCGCATCACGATCACACTGCAGTGACTAAGAGCAGAAATTCAGTTTTGTCACTGAGAGACCTTCTGTAAATGCCAACTCCTACACAATATTGCACACTGCAGCTAGAGATGGATGCTGGCACCTTAATATAGGCTTTGCGCTACAATTCAGTCATTGAAATTCAAATGAGTGCAGGGGTGGAAGGCAGCAGAGTTTCAGCGAGATAAGAAAAACTCTTCTGGGTGGACTTTCAAACAAGAAAAAAAAAGGCAATAATATTTTTTTCCAGCATGGAAAGGATGCAGGAAGGGAGGGGGAAAAGTTTCCTCCAAGTCTCTAAGGAAACTGGCTTACGTACCACAGCACCCGACACGAATGAGGTGTTGGAGAGATTCTAGTGCGGACGTGGAGGTAGTTACCAACGCGTTGTCCCTGACGGCAGCAGGCTTAAAAGCCAAGGTCACTGACTGCTATTTTAATTAGATAAGAAATTATTTTCAAGGCCATGCAACTGAACACCAAAGCAAAGACCTGGAGCCCCATTAAGAGGTATGAAAAGCAAGTAGGAGTCCAGAGGAATAGATGGCACCAAGTATGGCACTGGGTCTTTGCCTGCTGCACTGTCCCATTGCCATTTCTCCCCAGAGGTGACACAGAGACATTCACTCCTCATTCAGATTCACACTACAGCTGCCAATTGTTACAGCAAAGGTCAACTGCCATGAAAACACATTTTGGGTTTGATGGAGGGTTTTTTTCCTCCTCTTTTCCTTTCCCCTTCCAACTATTTCTATTACAGAAATGGGTCGTCCCAGACTGGTGTGTGGTTATGCTACATTTGCCCTCTACAACATTCAATTTACCTTCTTCTGGTCCTGCAGAAGCCCCCTCAGCAAGCACAGCCTGTAGGTCACCCGTGTCAGAGCTGTTCTCCAGGCCACCTGACTGGGATCCTTCTGTACGACACCCTTTAGAAGTTGACCTTAAGGGAGAATTGAGAAGTAGAAAAACTCACATTAGAGATTCAGCTTTAATCCTTCTAGTCCCACTTCTAGTTTTACTCATTGTTTAATTCTTTTGCATATCCACTTAAACTTCCAGCTTGGATTGATGCAGAAATGTTTAACATCTTCACAAAATAAACCTGGAAAAGTTTGTGAATATTTTCCAAAAATGGTGATTCCGGGTATTTAGAAGAAAAAAAATAATAAGCTGAGTACTCCCATGGCACTTTGCTTTGTCAGCCAACAGGGACGTGTTATGAAATCGCTGAAAAACTAAAGTCAAAGTGAAAAATACCATCTTAACCGAGGAAACCGTAAGTGGTAAATTTCAGTTAGAGGATATTTTGCAAGGAATAGTGGGAATACGGACGGGCCTGCCTTCCCCATCCAAGTGTCAGCTGCATCCACAGCTGATCGAAATAAAAAAGAAAACCAAACCCAAAATGGAAAAGATGACTTGTAACCTAGTTATTAAACTAAAAATTGATATCCAGAGGGAACAGCAGCAGCCAAATAAACTTCAAAGGAATTTCTCTTCCATGCTACAAGCACCTGGGTTTAGTTGATTGGTGTCTTTCCTCCTAGATCAAGGAAAGGTGGGGGAGGAGATAAGAGGAAAAGAGAATAAATGCTTACCCTAGAGCACCAACTTTCCTCGTCTTCTCTACAGCAGCTAAGCCATTTAAGCCAGAAATTCCCATATCAGAATCTGAACCATCACAAGGCCTCTCCTCTGTCTTTGGCAGTGACTCAGGGACATTGCTGTTAGCCAGGGCCCTGGCAGAATGGTGCCGACCACTCAACTTGGAGCTCCCTACGCCACCTGAGAAAAGGGGGAGAACTCTGAGCATGTCGAGCCTTACTTCAAGAAGCTGAACACCCAGCTGTTTCACAGCACCGGCTTGGTTCCAAACATGTGTATGCACAAGCACACCTGCCCCATCCTCATGCTTAAAACCTTACAGTTTCAAGTGAACGTATGGGCAACACAAACTGTCTGGTATATCCACTCTCTCATCACACAGAGCTTTTGTTTCAGCTGCCATTTCTGATGGGAGACTATAGACAAATCCTTCCCCACATTGTGTAGTTAAAACTTATCTTCTATTTATCTTCCAGTAACAGACACCCTCCTCACTGTCATTTTCCCCAGCTATCAATGTGAAGTTGCCTGGCCACAGCCTTTCAAGCCTTGGACAAGGGTGAAGCTATGTGCAGAGGTTATAGTTACACCATCTAATGATTCTCTGGCATTTTCCAGTTTCCCACTCAAGCCTCCTGTATCCATTTAGTATTGTAAGAAAACAACTTTGGTACTCCACTCCTCCTCAGAACACTTAAAAGGGGCAAAACACAAGTCCTGTGTTAGGTGTTTCATTACCACTCAAGGAAGGGCACCTTTAAGCTCAGAGGCCACAGTATCAATATTCTTTCTCACATGTACATGGGGTTTTCTTGAATTCCCTTTAAAGCAAATAACAATTTAAACATGGGTCAGTACTTTTTGATCTATGATTCTCACTATGAAGTTAGTTCCTGAAACAGGAAGATCAGAGATCAGAACTTGTTAACACACGTATTTACGTTCTGCAAGTCATCTGTGAGGTTCTCTTTCACAGATCAGCTACCAAAGGTACAACACCATTAACTACATTTGAGAAAGGATCCAGCCAAGTCTCAGAGAAACATCAGCTGCCAAGTAAGACTTCCTGAAAAGCTTTTGTACATGAGATGCTGAGATGCCCCCCATCACACAAAGACAGATGTTTACCTTCTGAAGTCTGAGTGTCTCCCTTTAAGCGAAGGTTGCTGTCCACACAGTCCATAGCTCTCCGTAAAGACAGGCTGCCTGCTGCTCCAGAGCGAACAGTTTTGGGTGAGTTACTTTTCTTACTTGCAGCTGCAAAAATATTTTCAGATGTGACAAGTGTTCAGTCAGTGCTGCAGCACGCTGCCTTCCTGCTTGTTTTAAGTGAAGTTAAGCTCCATTTTAGTCTCTATGCTCATTAACTCCCAGTCCTGCACAAAACTCCTTCCTTATCCTTCCTGTCACAGATGTGAGCTAGAGGGAAGCTTGGCTAGCTACAGATGTGGCCAAGAATATACAAAGTAGTGCTCACTTGCCTTACACCAAGATGCCCTTAAGAAAGCCACTATCCAGATTCCTTCAGCCGTCATGTTGAGAGTGTAAAGGATTAAGGGGAGCCCAAACCATCCCTTCAGCTCTTAAATTCAAAGTCTAGTGTAACAAAGGACCTTGAAAGCAAGAGTGAGAGACAGGTTATGGGACTCTCACAGTTTACCACTTCCCAAATGAACCATTCTTGGAGCACGCGATAGTGTGGATCCTGCCAAAGAAATTCCTCCAGGTAGAGGAACAGAGCAACGCTAACAGGAACAGCAAACCCAAGTTCTGCTGTCACCCCTTGGAGGTGGGGGATCCAGGCTCCAAAACCAGAAGACTGCTCCTGTTTTACAGAGCACCACAAGCCTGTTCCTCTCCTCCTACCCTGTGCCTTAATAACCTTTGAGGAATGAGGCATTTGCTAAGGAAAGAGGTGGCATTAAAAACCATACAACAAACAAAAGCTAGCGCTTCCACTGAAGTGGGTTGAGCCTTTCAGATCTTATTGATGGCAGAGTTCAGGGCCCCAAACTTTGACTTTCTCTTTCAGAGAAGAAATTCTCTGCTCTGTGGGACTGATGAATACAGAACAGATATTTGCTGGAGTTGCAAAAGCTGTTTTGCAGGTCAGTACTAAAAGGGATGGAGAGAAACAGAACTGTTCTACCAGTTCTTTAGTCTGCTCATGTGTATAATGTATTTCTTACTCATCTTGGGTCCAAAATGATTCAAGTAATAACTTGAATCAAAACTCAGAAGGCTGCAAAATCATCTCTCCCGGGCAACAGGGAAGTTGAGAGAGAATTACAACTAGTGCTTTTATTCAGGATCATAAGCAGCAGAGTACTTGCACAGCCTTCATGCTGGCATCCAAAAGATTCCACACTGGCTTACCAGCTTTCTCACCACAATCCAGTGACAGGACCTGAACAGACAGGGCCCTCTCTGAAAGAGGTCACCTGTCAAAAGGCAAAGCCTCTCCCAGGGGAGCCTTGGCTCACTTGGATTTTAGCAAGATTTCAAGTTACTAAAGTATAACAAATCTGCAATGTTTTAATTGTGTTCACTGGCAAGCATCAGGAAACATCCTCAGTTCATAGATGGGCCAGACATAGAGCAGCAGTCAACAGGAAATGACCTTCAGGTAGGATCAATTCGATACTGGATTAAACTTCAGAACATTCTCACTGCATTAGGTGTGTTACCGGTTGTGGAGCAACAGTTTTGGTGCTTTTACCAGGAAAGGCTGAAGTCGGCTTCAGTAACATTTACTGAAATGTTTACTAAAATGTAGGAAAATTTCAGTAATGTATTTTAGTAAAATTACATTACTAACATTTACTGAAAGTAAGGCAGTGCAGGTTTTAGGCTTCTGTATTCTTACAGCTGAACTTGAGCATGAGTAACTCTAAGAAGTCTATTTCAGATGCCTGGATATATAAAAACACCTATACAACCAACATTGTAAGGGTGACATTTAACGCACTTACGATTCCTTATGTAACAACTGGTAACCGAAGACTTTGTCAGTAGCTCCATTCCTATTTCTTGCAGCTTGCTGCAGCTTTCCGTTCCACAGGCAGCTAAAGCGCCTTGCTCAATGGAGAAGAAGGTGGGCTGCCCATCATACGAGCCAGCGTTGCTGCTTCTCACTTCTGACAGCTGGTTTTTCACATCAGACATTTTGCTTCGAACTTCAGCCATCTGCGTTTTGAGCCTTTTCAGCATCTTCAAGTCAGGGGGCACGCGCCACATCGCCTGGTGTCTCCGCTGGTCTCGATCTTTTAGAGAATAGGATGATGCTTTACCAAAGGAAAGTTAACACAACAGGTAAGTAACGCTGTTTCCAAAGAAACACAGACATCTATTTTTAGCAGCTGTAAGAATTCTACCTTCTGCCCTGCTATAAAAATGAGGGACAAACATTCTTGCACCATATTTAGGTTGTATGCACTGCACAGCTACCAGGACAGGTTTCCATTCCCTGCCTGTCATGGAAGAAGACCCCAAAACATGCTCGCTGGAAGATGCAAGGCTCCCAATACTAATGCATGAATTTTGATGACAACTGAGCTGCTCCTCTACATTGCCAGACAAGCTTCAGTTCACAAGCCTGGATGCCAGTAAGCTTTGTTACACATTTCTGTAACATTTGCTGAGTGCCTGTCCAAGATTCTCATACCACCAACACAACACCCCATTACCATAGAGAACTCACAGAAATCTGCAACTGCGGAAGGAATCCCCTTAAGTACCTAACACCAGAAGATCAGGTTGAGCAGCTAATACCCAAGTAAGCCTGTGTACTGCTCAGCCAGAATTAGATCACATTTGATGTTTATTTGAACCATTATAAATTCTGTAAGTGTTTCACTGCAAATTCAGCTGTTCAAAACCATACAGCCAAGCGGCTCTTGGAAACCTTCACCTTAGGAGGTGAAGTCTGGCAAACTCCAAATGTAGTAGCAGCTTTCTCTTAGTTGACTGACCTGAATAAGCTCTGGGAACAGTCAAACCTTAAGGGAACCTCAGCAAAACCAACAACTTCAGCTGCACAGTGAGTAGCTAAAGATGACAAAGAAGCCATTTAACACAACAGACCTTAATCTTGCTCAAGCAGGACAGCACCAAGTGCAATGCCCGCGCCTAAGGTCCTTTTGTCTCTGTTCTGGTCTGGCTGGATAAAGACTGAGACTGACAGTTCATGTGCTGCCTCCCTTTTCTGTACTCATAGAAGGGACTTCCATGTTTGGAAGCATGGATTACATTCAGCTGAAAACTCATCTGACTGCTTACATGGCAACATTTTAAAAGCTTATCACAAAGGAACAAATAATTTGAGCCAGCTTTTAGATTCAGTATCAGCAATGTCATTGCTGCAGCCAAAGCAAGAGTTTGGAGCAAATGGACCATTATTATTTCTTTTCTGTTCTATTAAGTCACCAAACGGTTGTTTCAGAATGACCTGAAATAAGACGTTGTGGTAGTGGGCCAGCTAGCTCCAAGTAAGTGTTAATCATGATAAATGTATCACTGAGGTTTGATCTAGTTTTAATTCTTCACTAGTAAGAGAAACCAGCAGCCTTCAGTAACAGCCAGGGGTGCTGGAATTGACAGCTAACTGCTTCTGCTGCACATGAAGTTGATCGCTTTTTTTGGTTGAAGGGTCTTAACTGTACCACAGACTCTCTTCCAAGTCTTCCATTATTTAAATACCATCACTGGTTTTGGCTCCCAATATTTTGCTCCATGTTTCTTCCACATGTGCTTTTCCAGCTTCACCACCACACACATTTTTCCTAGTTTGGGTTTAAATGCTTTTTTCATACAAAAGCAAATTCCAGGATTTACTACTTATTAGTATAAATTGTGCTCTTGGTACTCTCAGCCACCAAGTGTACAAACTGTGCGAGGCAAGGGGTGCAACTACTTCCGCAGCTGACAGCCATTTTGTGTTGTTTTGTCTCTCAGCGCTAATCCCTTCTAGAAAAGGACCTTTCATTCATCTCCCACATTTGCAGTCAAAGCAGCTGCATGAACTGCATCTCTACAAGGCTGCTGCATGAAACAGCCAAGGGTTCAGTCACATCACCTCAGAAAAGATGAGAAGGCCCTTCACGATACACACTTTTGTTTCCAGTTGAGTCACTCTGTGTTCTCAAGCTGAGGTCAACCATTAAGGCAAACAACATGTGAGGAGGCAGCAGGATGCAGCATTCTGATGAGCCCAGATGAGGATATGGAAGTATAGCTTTCCATGAAAAGGGCTGCCTGTCATCCTCTTTCTACCCCCTCCTCAAATCTGACTCTGACTCTGGGACTGCATTCTCAAAGACACTTCCAGGACGGAATTAAATCAGAATGTGTATCAGATGTACAGTTACCTCTATTCTGCAGAAGAGAGGGAGGTGGACGTGGCTGAAGGCCCCAGAGGTTTTCCATTCCATTTCTATCTTTTAGATCCAGAAAGTGGATTAAAATTAAGGGATCTATATCTAGTAAACTGCTACCAGCTGTTGAGCCTAGGGCACTTCCTCCCCGCCTTGAAGGTCTTCCACTTGCACTGATGTAGCTGTGGCTAGTACCTAAGGAAGAGTTACAGAGAAAGAGTGTGTATACACAGGACTCAGGTGACACATTATTTCCTGTACACTTCATACCTTTTATGTAACTCTCTTAATAAATAGATTGGTAAACAAACCAATACAAAGACCATTCATTCTGCTGACAGTACTTGCACTCAGATTGGAAAATGGCACAAGCAGGTAAATGCAAGAAGCTCAAGTGAAGAGACTCTGCCAGCTTTCACAAATGCTGTTAAAAATTACTTTCTAAAAGCTCCTAAATGAATGCTGTTTCTACAGCCGCTGTGCTCCTGCTCTAACAGCCAGCCTTTCAGAAGGTAATAGGCATGTCCCTCAGTTTCCTAGCTCACAAGAAATTTTCAAGTAGCTTTGAAACAGCAGCTAAAAGCAGGACAGTTAAGGAACTGTGTCTTTCAAACACTCCCACAGCAGCACAAACATCACTGCCAGTGAACACCACTTCTAGTATCTTTGCCATAAACAAACACATGCCATATACACATATTTCTTTCAGAATCTTATCAACCTATGGCTAATTTGGGCTATAATCACCTCTAGGCTTCAAGTAATCTTAGAGCACCTTTCCATTATAGCATTTAAAATGTATTTCTGCTTGACTTGTAAGGATTCTTCACTTAATTCCCTCCACATCCTTCATGTTTTACAGTGCAATAAACCCCAGGTGATCGTGTCACACAGTCAGAGGCCACAAGGGCACCAGTACAAACTGTTCATCAGGCTACTCTTGATCAGAATGGAAGGGGTTTCAAGAGGCAGAAAAACCTTTCTCTAAACTTACCCATAATTTTTTAAACGAGCACATTCAGAAGATTTCTCCCCCTTTCTCTATTGAACCAATGAAACATTTCTGCTACACTGCAATAATCAGTACGAACCACATGATGCAGCATTTCCAAAAATAGAAATGCCTGCAGAACACGCAGCTTGGCGTCACTTCCAAGAACAGAAGAGGAATCCAGCAGCATTTTGCATATATGGGAATTCTGAAGGTTGTTTTTCATACCTGATGCTCCAGGACTAGCAGCAGCGGCTGCATCCTCCATGAGATCGCCTTCTTCCAACTCCATATTACTGCTATATTCCACATCATTTTCTCCAGACCTTACGAGATGATTGGGTGGAAAAAAAGAAATATAATTATTAGCTTTTTTCAGCTCTTCTTAGACATTATGGCACATACCTTGAAAACATTAAACACAGTAAATAGTATTTTCTCCATCCCAAGCTACGCAAACTGAACAAATAAAAACAAAGGGTGACTGACTTGCTATCCAAGAGTCCAAAAGCGCCATACGTACCTAACTGCAAAATCTGATCCTGCAAACTTCTATATTTGTATGTGTTACAACTCATTCGTGTGTTTTAATGAAGATTCTAGGATCTCACATCATCTCAGCTAAGAACCTTAAATTCTCTAGTTTAACTATCCTCATTATCACTCTCCTACTACTACAACACTTCCTTATACCAAACCTCTCTTTCGTTACAGTGAAGAAACAGATTTCTAACAGTGTTTTGGGAAAGACCCTTCACAGACTATCACTTGTCAGACAGAATGCAACACTAAACAAAAAATTAAGAGATCACAAAGATGGTAATAAACTGACCCAAAATTCCAACGTTTAATGTTAACTCTACCAGCTCATGTTGTTTCCAGATTAGGAAACAGCCTTCACATGACACTGGAGTCTACCCACACCCTTTGCTACAGCAAATCAATCAGTTTCCATTGGAATTAGGATTAACCTGTCAGACAAGGTGGTGATTTGAAAGGCTTTAGGTTACTTACATAGTCTCTTCATCGATATCATTTTCTTCAGTGTTACTAGTTGCTGTCGAACTAGCTGAAGAGCTGCTGCCATCAAGGTGGTTTACCTCATCTTCTCCAGCAAGATCTATATCCAAGTCACCATCAGAGAGCTCATGCTACCGGAAAAACAGAACAAACCAAAAGCTACGAAGAGAAATTCTCTCCCCAGAGTATCACACAGGAATTAGGAGGGTCTCAAAGCACAGTAAAAGCTGGTAAAAACCAGGGAAGTTGGATTTTTCAGCTGCAAAACTGAAACTTGGAGACTTTTTTGTGGTGGGATCAATTAGATCTGCTTTGGAATCTCTCGTGTCATCTCGTGCTGCTAGCTGTTGAGCTTGTTGTCTCCTAATTCCACACAGAGGATAATAAATCTAATTTACAATTCATAAGTTCACCTATGTTTCTACTGCTACCCTATCATAAAAAGCTCCACATAAACAAAGAGGCAGGAAAAAGACAATTCCTACATTAAAGTCTTCATGCTGGATCTTCTCTTCCTCCTCTTCCTTGCTATCTCGCACTAATCCTGAAACAGCAACGTTCTCAAGTAGTGCTTCAGTGCTTTGTCCAGATTTCTTTGATCTCGACTCTGGACCATCGTCATTCTGGGGACTCAGATGAGTGTCTGGAGGTGAAATGCCTCGTGATTTCTGGGTGCGGGAAAGTTCAATTGCAAGCCTCTGAAATATTAGAAAGATACACATTAGAAGGATATACAGAGAAGGCAACAACTGGAGCATCAAATCAAGTAAGTTCGTTGACTTGCATATATATTATTTTAGTAACACCCAATATCAAACTACCAATAGCAACCTAAATAAACACAACTGTCAAATGTGAACACTGAAACCTAAACCTAAAACCTAAATTACTCGTAAGTAAGAGATGATTTTTCCAGTAGTATAGATCCCACTTACTTCTTTAAGGTTATTTATTTGTTGGATATAACTTGTCTGAGCAGCTTCTAACTGAGCAATGTACCAGTGTTGATCTCGGCACTTTTGGAAGAAGGTTGGCGAGCGCACTTGAAACCTTGAAAGGAACATTTGGAAAGAGATTTTTAAGGGTTTTTTTCTTCTTCGTTTTGGTTTGGTTTTTGTTCCCCCTACAAAATCCTAAAAGCCCTACAAAAAAATATTACCCAACCTGAAATCCAGTGATCAAATAAACTTAACAGACAACATACAATGTCCTTCCATACTCAGTATCCTGAGCACACTGAATGGCAACAGGAAGTATTTTGAAGGAGAGGCAGTTATACAAGAGGTATTTATCTTCACGAACCAACACTAACAACATCAACACACTACAAAGCATTTAGCAGGAGCAAGAGTAGGACTGTACAGAGAGTATTTGAAGTAGATGGATAAAGCTTCCGTATTTTGTCTTAACACTGCAGCTCCCATTGACAGCATTAGTTCTCTTAAAGTACAGACTTCCTTTATTCCCAAAGTTCTCCTATGATCACTACAACTGTTTCTGAAGAGGGGGAGAAAACAGCTTTTTCCTTTAAATCAATTAGCTACAGATCCCTAACCCAGGCTTCTTAGTGCCACGCATAGCTACTTCTCAAAGAAAGAGATATAGTTTCCACAGCTCCCTTCAGCACATTCTCTTTAAAGCTCATGACACTCAAACCCATTTATGGCAAAACATGTCACAACTATTTTAAATTCAACTACTTAATTATTTCCTATTTCAGCTGCAGGTGTGATACTTTGTGAAATGATAGCAGTAAAGAGCCCTGCTAAGTTGCCTTTCTTACCTTAGGATCACAGTGTCATTTTGCCTGTTTAAATAGCCTTCATTGGCCAGCAAGTCCAAACGAAAGAATCTGTTGTAACCCCAGCATTCTCCAACTTCAAAATCAGAGGCAAACTCTCGAATTATGTTTTTGGTGGGATCGTTGGTGGACTGGTGAACCATTTCTACACGGTACTCATACCTACACAGGGGAAAATCACAGGTATTAGTACCAAAATAAAGACACTGGAATTGCTGGATGCAACAAGTTCAACAGAACCATGCTTCCTGGGAGACTCACAGGCCCAGCTGAAGAAGTGGTTTGGTCTGGCAATTTTACTGAACACTTATATAACAGTACAGCAGGGGATAAAAGTAATAATAGTGAGAATGGCAAACCAACTTTAGGGTTGGATACTAGGGAACAGATGCTCTTCTCTGTTGTTTTGACAGCTAGCTTTTTATCTTGAGAAAGCCACCAAATAACAACTTCCAATTATTATCTTTGGGCACAATTCAAAGCTTCTGGACAACAGAAGCCCTGCTGTTCTTTTCAAGAGGACTCTGCATCAGCCCCCAGCAACACTACAGAACTTCAGATCATTCTTTGCAAACCTCTCCAGATGCTTTGCCAATTCAAAAAAAGAGAAAAAGAAATCAAACCAGCTGCTCTTACTAGAGGTTTACTTACTTGGATGTCTCTGGCAATCCAGCGGACAGCTCCAAGAACACAGACAGGTAGTAGCCCCGTACCACACCATTTCCATCCTTGAAATAAATCAGATTGAGAGAGAAATTGACTAAAATATGAAAGCAAAAACCAGAAAAGTTTAGCCAATAGAGAATTTGCAACAGCACTTTACTTGGTATGATGCAGTTTTGATTTTAATCTTCTGTGACTTGGAAGTCTTACTGTAACTTGAATCAACAAGGTGTTTGCACCTCAGATATAAATCTCAAAACAGAGCTTTAATTACCCTATTAACACTTTAAGGGTTCAAGTAAGTGGAAGACTGAACAGGCAGTTTATGTAACAAATAGGAAAAGCAGAAAAAAACTCATAAAATCTACTTAGCAGTTTATTATATTCCAGTTCTTCTCAAATTCTCCACATTAAACCAGCTCAGGTTAAACATTAGTTCTGAAATATTTTCCATACAGCTGCATTTCAAAGCTACTTGGTATTTGAAATAAGAGTCATTTCTTTACAAAAAACATGCAATGTGAAAAAGTTAGGTCAGTTAACTGAGAAACAATATTAGAATCAAGTAGAAAACAACAAAAAACATGGCAAAACCTCCATCACACTCACCTTCATCAAGGATGAAGAATGGCTCAACTTGAATCCTCTAGGTTGAAGAAACATTTTAACTTACCATTTAAAAAATAAGTTTTAATGCCTTCTGGCAGCACACCTTATGTAGTCAATCCTGAATTTACAATACTCTGAAAACTTACACAGGGGTTCACCTCTGAACCCCAGAAATACAAACTCTGTGCAAACATGGGCTTAACAGATTAGTCCACTTCTCTTAAGATGCCATCTCAACCACTAACAAACAAAACCTGCACTCCACCACTAAACACATATTTCTCCAAACACAGCTGTAGTAGCAGTCACAGCTTCCTTGAAGCACTGACCAGGCTATTGGGACTGCAAAAAGATCACACCTTGTGGGCTAACATTCCAACACTGACAAAGATACTGCTTCAGAAATCTGACTATTCAGCTCACTGGAAGGACATTAGCACAATACACACGCTTTAACATGTATTCTCAGCATCTGAGAACTGGATGCACAGTAAAACAGATTCATCTTCAACTAATACCTCATCCTCTTCCCAACTGCCCACATAAGTACTATTCATAAACATAAATATTTTAAGTTATTCTATACTTCAGTTCTGCAAGAAACATCTACAAAAACCACTCAGACAAAAATAGTAAAAATATCTATTGCAGTTCCTATGGCATATTAGTAAGGCCTTTTTTAATTGCTTTTAAATTAACCAGATTAACTACACTGAGAATGTTCATGCTGCATATCTGGAAGCAGAGCAGGAATACTCCAGTGGTTTGTGATCAACTCTACAACCTTATTATGTTCTTTTGATACAGCTTTTGATACACAACATGAGAAGATACTAACTGATGTTTCCTTACAAGAGAAGCACACGAATGCTGCTGAAGTGTTTTGGGTGGGATAACGACTCTAGTTGAAAGCATAACTCACTGGATAAACTTTTAATCTCCAGCAAAGTCCTGACACTTGCAGAGGTGGACTGTACACAGGATCTGCTCGCTGGCGCAATGTACTATTGAGAAAGGAGAAAAAACATTTGCTATTGGGACAAAGCAAAACCCTCCATAAAACAGTAAACTGCACTCACACTTTTACACACTAGAACCATCCTTCTTGCTGCACAGAGCATGTAGCAGCACAAGGCCCATGAGAATGTTAACTGTCCATACAAATATATGTGTTACTTATATAATTATCCAATCTTTTTTTAAAAGGGAAAAATTTGCCTTTGCTATGGAGAATTTTTTTAGCTAACAGTTTAGCCAGAGTTAGTTGTTCACCTGGTAATCGAGATTTTTGATCGAATTCCTTCCTATAGCTTAGCTCGTATCTGACAGTTTTCTGCAGAGACAATTCTGTGTTCTGAAGACTACTACTCATGTACAGAAGAAACAGAAAAAGCTTCTCAATACTCACAGTGATTTAAAATACATTCTTACCTGAAGTTTTCCAAGACAAATGTAGTTGAGTCATAGGCTGGAACCAATTCACTAAGGGGGAGGAGAGATGTAAATATATTAGAGTTGACTAACATGACATTAAAAATCCCAACTTTTGGAATCTCTAGAAGCATTTAAGATGAATTAGGACTACATAATGGGTTATTTCAGTACTTCTGAAAATTCCATTTATAAGCCTTCTCTCCATTACCTCTCCATGTAATAGCTCACAATAAAACAAATATTTAATGTAATGAAGGGAAGAGCAACCAGAAGTATTTAAGAGGATTTGCTCTTTTATATGTGATGGCTAATAATCTTTTAATATGGTGAATTTTTAATGTAAGACTCCTTGATAGTTCTAGAAAGGATGAAACTACTGCATGGCTGAAAGCACTAGGCTTAAATGGTATGTGTTTCTGAGCAAGAGATACCCAAGTGTTCATTTTCCAATGGCAGGAAGATTTAAACTCCCCTTAGAGAGTCATTTAATTATTCTTTTCAGAAAACATGCCAGAAAAAGAGGTTTGAGATTGACTTTAAAAGCAAGCTGAACCCATTTTTTGCTAGAGAAGACAAAATTATTTGAGGAATTCTTTCAAGACTTCTCCCACCTTCAATTTTTTTTGAGACATTTTTCAGCCAGCTAGCCTAAACTCTCAACAGAATTCCCGAGAACCCAGCACCAGCGGCACTCTCTTTATGAAGGATTGTGCTATGAAGTGGTTTTGGCTATATATTGTGAATTAAGGTGTCCTGCAGAGGCATCTCATGAGAGCCTTGCAATTATATACTCAGAGACCCAATAATAACAGCAAAAGGACAAATTGGTAAACTACGTGTAAAAGAGAAAAGAAACTGTTAGCTGGAAGCCACTGTCGTGACTCCCCAGCAGGGACTACAGACATAAAATAAGCCCTGCCAGGACAGAAAAGCCTACTTGTGTCACAGGTTACTAAGAGGAGTAATTAAGCAGTTAAAAATTTTCAGTGTATAAGCCTGGACCCAAATTCAGTCAGAGATATTAAGTTTAACACAGAAACAGACAAAATCACTTTACTCCCCAGATTACCAATGCCACAGCTCATATTGCTGAGCAGGTCGGTATCAGGCAACCTCTCCACCAACCACCTATCATTTACTCTCTCAAATTCTCCTCTTAAAATACAGTGGCACTCTCCTGTCACAGCTTTACAAAAGGCTGATGTACACAATACATTTACCTCCCAGATTAGTGGCATGTCCTTCTCCATACAGCAGCACAGCAAAATGAAAAGAGATTTCTCCTCTAATTTAAACATTTTTTTAACAAGCAAAACAAACCTTTGCAAGATGACTTTCAAGTTTAAACAAAGTATTTGCAGTGCTGACCTTGTGAAGTCTGGGGGGACAGGAGTGGTGACAAATGAGGCCATAGGCTTCCGATGAACCTGCTGGAACATCATCAGGATCTCCGAACTTTTGGAGATCAACTCACTCTTACTGCACGACCGTAACTACGGGAGAAAACAAGAAGGGAAAACAGTAGAAACCATAGATTTTGACCACTTTTGGTTTTAAAAAATGAATTGTGCATCTGTTACAGCTTCAGAAAGATTACGCACAATGCAATGTAAAATGCAGCTTGGAAGGTTCTGGTTCTTTGGGGTTTTTCATTTGTTTGGGGTTTATTTACCTTAAAACTGTCAACTCCTAAGATGAAGAATTTGCCCACAACAGCCAATGGCCACATGTTCTAAAATTTCTGTTAGGAAATTGAAATGGATATTCTAACTCTGTCTCACTCCTAGGCCTATGCAACCCAGTTGGGAAGTTTTGAATGTTTAAGGCTTCGAAACCCTACAGTGAAAGTTACAGCAACTATCAAGTACTTCACTTAGGTTGAACTAATTTATATAGATGATGTCTGATTAATACCAAGTCACATCTATTACTGTTTTTAGGCAATAAAAAGCAGATCTGGAAATGACACTTAATTAGACATTAGGATAATCTGTCAAATGCATCACAACACAGCTATAAAAGCTCCTGTGATATTAAATGGTTCTTTTAGGCTTTAGTTATTCCTTTCTAATGTTCTAATGTTCCTTGAATAACTAGTACTGGATTTTCTAAACCTCTTTACTGAAAGAGGCAAATACACTCCGCTTAATTATACTTTAAATGTTGGAAAAACATATCAGATTTACATTTCAAACTTTGTCAGGCTTAAATGAGACTAATATGTACATTTTTTAAAGTCACATTGCTGCTATGAGTTCTTCAAACAATTCTATCACTCACAAAAAAGACTATGAAGTTCAAAGCCCCTCTTGACAAAGACATGTATGATGACTTGAAATAAGCAGTGGAGACCTACACAGTTGCCACATGTTTGCATGTTCTCATTTTAGTCAGTAAGCTTTTCCTCCTATTTGGAGGCCATGTTTCACTAACACTGATTTATTATTATTTTAATGGGGCTTTTTTCTGAAAAAGAGAAGCTGACCTGCAGAGCTGCATACACACTGCTGCTCAGGATTTAGAACATCCTCATTTGGGATGCACATATGCAACTTCACAGAGAGGTCTCAACAAACAGATAAAAATATATATATTATGTATATAAATAAAAATAAATGAATAAGTATATAAAATATCTTCTTGGAAAGACAGGTGGACAGAAATAAACAGCTAGAACCAGTTCAGTTTTCCTCAAAAGCAGAGAAACAAAACATTCTTGTTTATTCTCAATTTATAGCCACCACTATTCATATGCAGTTGACAGCAGCAGAACAGAACCTAACAGACTCACACCACCTAAATGCTTCAAGTTCAAACTATGACAGAAAGGATTTGCAATGTTACAGTTACCAAACATGTAACTGTGTAGTTTTCTAGGATATTGCTATTAATCCCTGTACTAGTTTTTCAAGTAACTTTTTTAAGAAGAAATTGTGTGACCTAAGACCACTTAAATGAAAAGATACCCTCAAAAAATATACATCAATTGATAGTTTAAAAATAAGAAAGGCTGACTGACGAGGATCTGAGTGAGCAGATGTCTGTGTAACACATTTCAGCTCTTTTCATAATCACCTGATGTTCTACTTCTTGAAGCAGGGATTCCAGAAGTTCAGTTTCTTGAGTAAGTGATGTCTTTTGACCTGTTTAAAGAGAAGACAATACGTTTAAAGAAAAACAAACCCCATAACTCACTGGATTTTAAGAAACTGAGTTTTGGGGGTTTTTGTGTTTTTTTGTTTTTTTTTTTTCACCTGGAAGCTGATCCAAAACCTACCGAGGTAAAGGATTTCTAAATATACCAAGGTTGATTGAGAAAGCATTTTAAAAGTAAGCCTACATTTTTAATTAGAGCTGTAGTAAAGAACTCACTGGAGGTTAAGTCAGTAATGAATCATTGAATCATTCTGTGTCCCAGAAACGGCAAGTCTGTTGTTCTGGGGTGCTTTTTTTGGACATAAAATTAAAAAAAAAAAGACAGGTTTGACTTCACTTCCATCACACATTACACACCTGAAGAGTATGGCAGCTGTTAGAAATAAGGTGTTACATGAACAAAATGTTAACCTGTACATACAAATAATTATGATATTTTACTACAGCTTTAAGACTGATCTTTAATCAGTACACACTAACACAAATCTTGTGACCGATTACTGTATTCAACAGAGGCACAAAGTAGGTATGAATCCTGGATTTAATTTAAAGCAAACATTTTAAGGTACTGACACGTATTTGAAGACGTACTTGAAACATGGCTAGCATCTATTTGTTATATTCTTTCAGTTTTACTGAAAATGACCTAAGAGAATAAACACAAGCATTATCAAAGCTAAGAACATTTTCCAAGCACGAACATTCCAGGTTTTCTTTGGGTGGGTGGTAGGGAGATGGGAGGTGTGTTTGAATGTGTGTGAAGATTTCAAGCATCAGAAATACATTTTCAGCACAGCTATTTTACTGCCTTACTTTTATTTCCACGACAAGTACATAGATACAAAGTCAAGGATCTTTTCTCTGTGTACTTTAACCTACTCGTTGCGTACCTTGCAAAAGTAAGGTCATAAGCGTAACATTTCAAGAGTGTCTAAAGAAAGATGACACCTTTACTATGTGCTCGTATCAATGCATTATGGAAAGGAAAGCACACGTGGAATAACCAAGGCACAGATGCAAAATTAGTTGAGCAAAGCATGCACAGTTATAGCCAACTGCGGAATATTCTGCCCTTCTCATTGAAAGCTACACTTCATTTTCAGTAGTGCACCACCCGTCTTCTCACCTCAGTACCAAAGTAGAGCTAAAGTGACCGGTCCCCAGTTAGCAAAAGTGTCAGGAACCAAATTAGCAGCTTTGATTCCAGATGCCACGTTCTTCATTCGCAGACAAGGCTGCCTGTATGTATGGATTGAAGTGTTGCTCACCAGACAGCTCATACAGACTACTCATTTTTTAAAATTACATTAAAAGGAGTATATATATTACAAAGATGTCAAATCACAAAGATGGACATCTTGGCTAACCAAAATGATGGTGTATAAATATTCTAGGTGAAAGGAAATAAATACCTTCCAATTAGGCAGAAATGTTCTCCAAGTTATTATACTGGCGGTTCCAACAGAACTAACCAGGTTACCTCTAACAACTTAGAACTGTATCACAGTAACTACATGATTAATTAGAAGCTTTGCTGCAGGCATAAATCTTCTAACAATGCTTAACGTGTTTAAACACCATAATGTGTGTAAGGAGTCACACTGCCAGGGCAAGAAAGTTTCTTAATAGATTTACACATAATTAATATGTTGTTTCCATGCATAAATACCTACCCATCAATGTTATAAGCTTATTCTTCAGCTGAGTGTCTAACCGGGCAATCATCATCTCTACGGCATTCCTGATTTCCCGAACTCGTTCATCCTTTGCACTACGCACTGCATCTACATTCCTCTCCTAAACCAGAGTTCAGGAAAAAACATGCACAAAATCAAAACCTTCACACTTCTCCATGTTTCACACTTTTACATGTTGGCTCCATTCTTTCCTAAGCTTTCCTACAGTTCCCTCCAGCTCTATTTCTCCACAAAGGAAAAAAAAAAAGAAAATCCAGGTCTTACTGGAGCTCACTTATTTAGAATAAGAAAATAGGTACGTGGGTTTAGATGAGTTGTATTACAGGGTGTTCCTGAAAATACCCTTTGACTTTTATGGCACACATAAGTGTGCCCTCTGGTGGGTGACCAAAGGTTAACAGTAAAGTTGAGCAACATTTTCTCATTGCATACAGATTCATCATACAGGAATTCTTTAGTACCAAAATTTACAAATACAACTGCGATTTTCTCTTCTGTAATTTGAACAGCAAAGAAAAGTCACCTTCTTGGTAACAAGAGTAATTTGATAAAAATTAGGCCCTTCACCCTGGAAGGTGAAAGCAACAATCCTCTATAAACATTTGGGATTGGAACTAGATAATCTTAAGGTCCCTTCCAACCCTAACCATTCTATGATTCTACAAATACTTACAAATAGCCCACATGGTGATGTAACAGTTACAGAAACCCTAGTGAGACTTGTTTAAAAAAAACAACAAACCAACTTATTGGTGCAAAGACTACACGATAAATGTACCCGCATTCAGCAGAACACAATAACAATCCTCCCTAGAATACAAGAAATGAATTGCTGGGATTCCCACTAAAAACTGCCAAAGCTGAACATGTCAATATTTGGATATCTAACACATTTACCCCTATGGGGAAGAAAAAGGAGGTACACAAACTCCAAATCTTTAACAGGTAAGCTGCTTTACAGCCGTCCTGTAAGCTCAAATATATTCTCCTAAAAAAAGGAAAATGAGTTCTACCAGAAGCAACAGCTTCTGAACAGGTGCTGACAACACCACAAGCCTATACAATGGTGTAATATTTCCATGCCTCACTTTACCGTTATCCCTTGACAATGGTGTACTACAGGAAAACTTAACATTATCTTGGATTGGTTTCTTACCACTTCTTGAACCAAACTGATCAATTCCATGAGTCTTCTCCTAAGCTTTACCACTTCTTCATTGACTTTTGTGACATGTTGCTCGTAGATTTCTGCCAGTGGCTTAAAAGTATGTCCTCCATGCTGTTAGAAAAAGAGGGGGAGCAGATGGAGAATAATACAGCATCTCATTTTAACTTCATTCCACTCCTATTAAATTACTGAAAGAGAGGGGAAGAAAATCTCTTAGTGTATCACTCATTTTGGAAAAGTTCCAAAGCAGACCATATGTAGGAAGTCTGTCTTTCATTTCCTTTTGTAAGAAGTCATGAATTTGGCTTTCATAGCGTCAAAGCTTCCTGTCAAGAGTCTCTACAGGCCCCCAAAGACAAACTGCTTCATTCACTGTGCAGCTCTCTAACCAAATAACAACAGAAGGTTATTTATTTTTATTATTATTACTAAAACACCCTTACCAAACAAAGGCAGCACACTTTTAAACCACTTATACTCCAACCAATGACAGTGGTCTCTCCTGGAAACATGCAATTGAAAGGAAAGAATTGTGCTAATAGAGCTTTGAAGTTCCTCAGGATTACAGGCCAGAACATTCAAGTAATCTAAGAGCTACCTGTATTTTCTGAGAAAGACTTCTACCTTTGCCCATAAAGTTCCCACCACCCTCTCAAGTTCATGTAAGACATCATGAGGCTTATAATAAAGAAGGTAATTCTGACCTTATTTCAGCAAAAAATCAATTTGCTTCTCTAATTATAAACAGAAGGCATGTTTTTCAAACCCGATGTTCATATTAAATTATAAATACACATACCACTACAATATTTGTGTGGCAGTTCAATTGCCATTACAACAGTTTCACAGCATTTCTATTTCTTCAAACTGCTGGCAAACAGAACACTTGCAGTCTCTTACTGCAGCACACCATGTACACATAAACAAGTCTCTTCTTACCATTCCTCCCCAAAGCGCACACTGGTGACAGATACACTTCTTACAGGTCCAGCAGAAAACACTAAGTTTTTCATGATGATTTTCACACCTTAAACAAAAAAAACACACATATTTTATGAACAGAAAATAGTTAGGAATTTTCTGCAAATTCAGTTTAACATTTTCACTTGTTTTGCTATCCAATACTGACAGTAAAGATACCATCAGTGAATCAATCCCATTATTAAAGTCCTGATCATACGCTACCTAAAGTAACCACAGAGCAATGGCTCACAAGCTATTTGGACAAATCGATTTTTGGCATTTCTTAACATTTCAGGAACAAAATCGATCAACAGACCAATCGCAGACCAAGACAGACCTCAAATACAGGCCTCTCCCTTCCTCCTCCATTAGGATTCAGGAATTTGAGGAAAAGGCAGGCACAGAACACTTAATTGGTCCCTGTTCATTTATCAGTGCTTCTTCTCACACTTTTCTCCTCCAAATCTCCAGAATATATCTTGACGCATGTAATAGGACTGCTAATGGGATAAAACCAGGAGAAAAGCCTGCTGAGAAAGTTCTGAGAGTTGCTCCTAGGAAGAGAATACATCAGAAAACACAAGAGGCTCCAAAGACAACGAAGGAGAGCGAACAGCAGTCACGTGGCAGATGTAGTAATAGAAGTGCTTTATGTGAGATTTTGTATGTTTTCTTTTAACTTAGTCTGGACTTATCAATTATATTTTCACCCATGACCAGAAGACACCTTCTCAGAACAGCTTCTCTGCTTTTATGTGCTGAGGTACCAAATGCGCACTCACAGTCTTAATGGGACTGCCAAATGAACAAGCCATTGAGAGGAAACTTTTATTTCAGCTGTATGGTTACTAAGAAGGGCTAACAGCCTGAAGGAGTATTACCACCCTTCATGTTTCTTCTCTCTCTCATTTTAACTATATTGAGCCAAACTAGAAGTAGTAGTAGTTTTCTAGGCAAAGACACTGAAGAGTTTTTCTTGTTCCATTAAGTATGACAGAAATGAACTCCAACTTTTAGTCAGACAATGAGCACAATTCAGCTTTTAAGTAAAAGTTATCAGTTTGTTCAGCTCCTTAGAATCAGGGAAATTAAAAGCCCGCTTATATAAGCAAACTGCAACATGCTTTATGTGAAGAAAGCTCCATTTACTTGTCTTTCTCATTTTCTTCATGCTTTGTGAGATTGCAGAGTTGAAGTGTATCAAGCTGCTGTGTGACCTCTTCTGCCCAACGACAGTTTACAAGCTCTCGTAGCTGCAGCGGGGCTCTGCAAGAAGCATGGTTAGAGTTAGAGCAAGAACTCAGCTCCAGGAGACAGAAGAGAAGCATCATTGACTTAATTAAGTTCACTGATTCTATACTATGGGAAAAACTCAAGGGCAAAAAAGTAGAAGCTCTACTAGTTATTTCAGGGGAGAAAAAAACAAAAAGCAAAGCAATGTTTGAAGTCAACATGGGGAACCCAAGAACTATTTCCAGATTTCTTGACAGACTCCTGGATAATGCTGGGCAAATAATTTTGTTTCTCAGTGCTTCTTCACTTTAGCACTTTAGAGCTACTGATCTAATACTTTAAAAGCTCAATATTTAAGAAGTTCTGTAGAAATGCTTGATTAATTGGGTTTAAGTACCTCCCTTTCCTTAAGGGAAAAGAATATGCTACCTTCCAATTTTTGGTCCATCAAGAGCTAGAATTGCTAAGTGCTCAGAAGTGCTAACGGAGGCCAGGGCTTGCATTAAAAAAACCCAAACGAAACAAACACCACATTGTAGCTAAAAAAAAATATAGCACACATTTCAGTCTGAAAACTGAAGTTTCTGCTCTCTGACTCTTGTGAGAATATAAGGAGTTCTAAGAGGAACATCACCTAGTTACTCTTTTTACACCAACTGCACACACTGAAAACAGCAGTGTGACAGGGGAAGAATAAAGATCTTGCTCAGCTGGTTGCAAAACTAGAACATATTTTACAGTAAGCATTATACCAGAGTAAATTTTTATATTAACAGCAGAGAGTCCTTAAAAAAAGATTAAAATAAAAACAAATCAAGCTTAAAAATTTAGTGCAACCTGCACTGAAAAAAAGAGATTGATCATAACAGGACAGTACACCCAATTCCTGGTAATTTCTTTCTGATACTAAAAATACCTTACCTACAATGAGGGCACTGAGCTCTTTGTTCAGTCAGCCAACGCTATGAAGGAAAAAGGAAAAACATTTTTAAAAAGACTGTAAAAAAAGAACTGCAAGCAAGTACATTCTATCATTAATTGGGTGGGTTTTAAGATTTATAATTTAGCTGTTCGACCACTTAGTCACAAAGCAACCACTTTTCTTTAGATGTCAAAGGCACCCCAGTAAAAAATATACAGAGGATTTTGAGGTACCAAATATTCCATTAGAAACCACACATGAGGGGCAGACTCCCACAGTCACAGACTGAAGAGTGTGTTTCAACAAAAGAAAGCAAAAGATAAAAAGCCTAAATTTCAGTCTAAATTATAGTCTTCAAGGTAACTTATTTCCTCCTCTTGGGCTATCTATACACATATTAGATACCTGTGGATCAAGGATCAAATCCACAAGGTCCCTTTGAATCCTTCTCTTCCAGAAAGCTCCTAAGACAAGCAGCTGAGGAAGGAACTTCACCTGCCCACTACAACTCACAAGTGTAAAAGCGCAGCAGTTAATGGGCTTATATTTGTCAGCTCACTACTACATTTAAAGATTCTCATGAATAATCTCTCACCACCCAGCAACAATGTGCTAACATTCTTAATGTGTAACATGAATCCTTCACCTATAGTTCTTGTCAGAGCTTTCAAAGCAAATGATCATCTGTTCCAGTTTCTGGAAATACTACCAGAGGACTGAAAACCTCAGCTGAACCCTCTTCCACTGCACCAACAGCTTCCAGACTTGGAACTAAAGTGTTATACACTGGAAACCAGGATTTAATAAATGAATTGGGATTCAGATGCTGCTTCAGCCTGCTATATCAGGTTCTCTTGAGAAAGATTTAGCCTGTATCTGCTCATACTATACTAGTTTGGTAAGTATTCTAAAACATCTCCAAGGTGACAAGAGGTGATGTTATGATCTTCCAGTGCTCCATACTGAGATGCCAAGTCAGCATTTCATTCCTGTCCCAATTTTGTGTCTTCCACACATGCATCACTGACTCCCAAAAGATGCCACAGATAGGATCATTATATGTCTGCTTCTTTAAAGCAATTACCCAGATAGTCCCTATAATTAGCACTGCTGAATGCAATGCACAGCCTGCTTCATTTTTCCTCAGGGAGTTGTAAAAGATCCTGAAAGGGAAACTGAAGAGTACAGGGCAGGAAAAAGGAATCCTTGAAGCACCAGGGAAACGGACAAGAAAGAATCAAGAACGTGTTCATAAAATCACTAAGTTTTAAGTGCATACATTTGCAAGAATAAACTGTAATGAGGAAACTCACCCGAATACAACTGAAACAGCACAACTTGGAGCAATGAGGACACAGGCGTGCATCACGCAATTTCTCCATACAAATAAAACATCGGAATACTTCAGCAATGCTCTGCAGAGGGTAGATTATCGCTACTGTTAAGCCATATACTTCAAGCATATCAGAGTTGCATTTATTTTCCAGGCAGAGTGCCAGGTTTCATACACACAGTCCCACTCCAAACAGCTACCAATAGCTCATCTTAGAGTCAAAACACCATGTCAAACACAGTGGCTCTCCCCCCACTTCCTCCTACACTACACCAGCTCTTAGCACACATTTTGCAGCACCGTTCTTCAAGTAACAGTTTCCTTGTTTGGCTCATCTTTTTTGACGTGGGCCTTTCTGGAGCCAAGATATCATTCCTGTTTGTGTTCACATGGGATTGAACAGATGCCAGAATAAACTGCTGCACCTGCAGATTCTAAGAACATGAGTTTCAACGTACTGGCACTAAACTAACTCAAAAGCATGGCAAGTGTACGTATGTGTGATACAGAATGCTAATGAGATAGGTTGAACTGTATGGGGCTTTTTTGTTACTTTTATAAGGCTTACATTTTTTAAGGGCTACCGTTAGCACTAGCTCCACAATGTCTACACCCTCGCACACCCCATTTAATAATTCTCCAGCAATAAAAGTGTAATTTGATAGATTATTTTTTACTATCCCCATTTGAAGAGTGAAGCATTTTGTTCTAGCATACACCACCTCAGCTTTTTCCATCCCCCAAATGAGAAAGGTATTTTGAAATATCACGCTATGCTTGCTTTACATACTGATGAGATTCTGCACTGATAAGCAGTTTTACGTTCTGTATTGCACAAGAGTAAGACCCCTTCTGGCTTTAGCTACAGAATTCTGAGATTATTCTGATGGGCTGGTCTTTTTTTCCCCAGAGTTGAAACTATAAATGAGCCCAGAAGCATTTCTTGAATTTACAGGCACCACAGTATCTCCCACACATTAGTGTTTTCTTTAATGGTTGCAAACCATTAAAACGCAATACACGGGTTTATGGGAAGTTATCACACAAGGTCTTTTAAATTCTTCTCCTATTTGGCTGCCATTAATACGGACCACAGCAACGCGTGCAAGCTGCCCAGGTTACAGACAGACACCACCGAGTATTGCGCCTTCACGCACGCCAAGACGGGTTCCGTCAGCGCCAGGTCCCCATCCACCTCTGACGCTTCTCCAGTTTATTTTTCTAACCCTGACTACGTAAAATAACTGCGTGTCACCTAGAAATACCACCTCTTTACATCCTGCTTCCTTTCTACCCAGCTCCT
>JANHGB010046458.1:8354-41243 GCA_026283785.1 Coracopsis vasa | reverse complement strand
ATCAGAAGTTCTCTGAATTCCTCTGATTCATCTCTCTGGCCTCCGCTGCTGTGGAGGCCAGAACAGCTTGACCAAGGCCTGGGAGGACACAGCCCATTCTGCTGCACTATTTTTTTTTATTTACTTTTTTTTCTTAAATTAGAAAACACAAATTGTGCTGTCTGGATTTTCCAAGGCCAAAGCGGCTGTAATGGATGCAGCTGTTTCACATAGATGTCAAAAGCTGGTTACCTCTGCAACTTCGGAAGTTCATAGGTGGCATACATGGGTCACCCGTGGTGATAAAGAGGATTTAGCCCAGGTCTCTTGGGTCACCATATCCACTAGCAAGTCTTTACTCTCTCAAATACATGCAATGTAATCATGGTCAAATGACTCAAATTTTCATGTTCATCTGCCAAACATGGAGGAGTTGTTTCTTTTCCTTCAGGACAGCTGAACACAAGTTGTTTATGCATCATACAGTGCCCTTGAGAATATCACATTGCAGCAGTCAGTACCATTCTTTTTCGTTGGATAAGGGTATGAAAATGTTCTGTTAGCACTAACAGGATCTTACTGAATTTTAACTCATTTTTGGCAGTGCCTTTGTCCTGTACCTAGAACAGTGGGCTCATAACTGGGGAGTTACAAGTTTTCCCAGAACCAAGTGGGACATAATGTGAAGAAACCTTAAATTCTGAAATAAATCAACATCCCATGAATTCTGTGTGGGTTCTGTGTTTAGCAGGATGAGTTCTCTGATCTTAATGGCAATGAGAGAGAATAAATGACAGCCCAGATTGCAAGTTTAGCTCTTGAACTAATGAAGTGGGATATAGTTTATTCATGCTAACTGGTTTAGGATTATGTTAAACTTGTGAGTTTACATGTGTTTGGAAGTCACCTGCACTGTGTTTTCTGTGATTTTCATAGTGGTGTTGGGTTGAAATCAAGCAAATCTTGGTGGAAAGAGCTGAGCAAACGTTTGGGTACATAGGCTGAGTCTAAAATGAAAAAAATAAACCACTGAGTGTGCTCCCACATGAGCACAAATGAAAAAGATTTCACACAAACCTGTCTGAAATCAATTCTGTCTTTTCTAGAGTTTGTTAGAGACCTCCATGGGTTTTTTCTTCTTTTCTTTATACCTCTTTCCATCTCCTGGAATCTCAGATATTTTTAAGACTGTATTCCATTGAAATGACTTCCAATTTTAAGTAAATTGTCAATAAGAACAGGAGTATCGCAAGCAAAATATTTATATTTACTGCCACTAATATCTGATTTTTAAAATACAGCAACATTTGCAGGGATGGAATGGTGCTGTTTTGGCCAGAAAGCTGTTCTCCTCTCTTCTCTCCTCTTCCCTTACATGGATCAGCTCCTGACTCTGACAGATTTTCAAAAAAATCACAGCTTGCAACAGATGCATCCTTAAGTAAACAGTTAAAGTAGATATCTTGATGACTTCAGTTGTATTGATAAAAAAGATCAGTGTCTGAGCATTCCTGAAAGCCGTCCAATAGAGGAGGTGTCTTCCTGTAAGCCCCTGGCCCCATGTGCACTGTTTCAACAATAGTTTAATTGCTTAAAGAAAACAGATATATTTCTGCACCTAATGAGATGCTATGAGCCTAGAGAGAGTGGTGAGGGCTCAGCACTCCTGACTCTGGGTTCAAGTGTTGGGAAATGGTTAGATTTTCCCCTAGTGGATTTTTTTTTTTTGCTCTTTTTGTGGAAAGGGAAAGAAAAATCTTTTTCAGTTCTACTTTTCTATCTGGGGTTCACCTTGGTTTATGGCTGCTCTTTGTGGGGTGAGCCAGCAGTGATGGGGGGACTAAGCAGCATCTTCTTCTTCATGCTAGCTGGTGTGAATATTGGTGTCCTATGTGAATGTATGCAAGTGCTGCTTTTGTGAGGCTCGAGATTAAGCTAAATCTTGTTCATATCAGTTCACAGGTGATGTTTTTTCTGAGGCATTTACAGCCACACTTTAAAGTAAAAACAGAGAAACTAAAAGGTGAGGACTTTAGGCATTTCTTTGCACTTCCCATTTTAACGAGAGGAATTATTACGTGTTGTGGGAAGCTGACCCGACTCCCAGAGGCTGCTTGTGTGAAGATACCCAATCTTTTGGTGGCTCCCTATGGTGAGGGCACAGAACTGAGCCTGGAGAAAATTAGTTTCAGTTCCTAATTCAGCCCCAAACTTCCTTCATGGTTTTAGGAGAGCTGCTTGACTTCCCTTCTTTCCCCCATTTATATAATGAACTTGCGTTGTTCTTTGGGCCTCCAGGCCCATCCATCAGCATCTGGTTAGCATGTTTATGGCACTGGTCATACTGAAGCACTTAACAGGTCAAACTGCATAGAGGTTGCTATTCCATTCCCTCCCCCTGCCTGCGAAAGGGTGCTGCTGTCCCTGCGCACTGTGTTACAAGGGTGACCTTGTTCATATGTCTGAGGTGTCAACCTGCTGCTGTCAAAGGGGGCCAATAAAACAGATTTGCAGGGTTAGGGAAGATAAGGTTAAGTTCTTACAGCGAAGGTATTTTCAATACCTACAGTGGACAGACAGTTTGGGAGTACATAGAGATTGACTGCGTTACAAGGGGTCACACTGTGCTCTGGAATAAGAAAGTTTCTCAAGCTCTCTTACCTGGCAAACTCAGTTGGAGAGCATCATGTTGTGAATAGCTGTATTTTGCATTTAAACAAGAGAAAAGTATTTTTCCCAGTTTAAGAGGTTTTCCTACATACATAATCTGTGGATGAGGTTCATCAAATGGTTTGCTGAGGTTCAAGTAGCTGGACAGAGTTTTGGACAGACCAAATTTGGATGAATTCACAGAAACCACGCAGAGCTTCAGGGTTTCACCCTGACCCGAGCAATAAATAGTGGTTTTAGCAAAGTCCTCTGTAATTAGAGTCTTAGGAATGGTGGTGTTCTTGGGGCCAGGTGATGGAAGGACAAAATCACTGATGTGCGATGACAGCTTCAGAGAAACCCTTAGTTTCAGCTTTTCTTCCCGTTAGCCTGCTGTTCACGTGCACACTCTTAATACTGTAATCAGCTGCAGAGGAGCTGACAATACTGTTGTTTGATGCATTTTTTCCCTTTGGAAAACTCCAGAGGAACCTTAGTGTGCTGTTTCAAAGACGTCCTCAAAACATCTTTACTGCCAGGTCCTGTATTTCAAATGCTGGAGCAGGGACTCTTAAAATAGATACGAGATGGCTGAATGTGTGAAAAACATTTGCATCTTTCTGAGCTCTCTGCATGCTGCATCACTTCTATAAGCAAGCTAAAGGGGTTGGGAGGAAAAAGAGTTTTGTAAATTTCATGCTTCTTTTAATTCCACTTGAAACAATGTATTAGCAGCTGAAATAAGATCCAAGGCTGTCTTTTGGCCACATGGAGTCACTGACACTTGAAACAAGCTGGATTTATAAGTAGTTACCAAAAAATATATAGCAAAATGAAAGTCTCAGACACTGAGTTCATGTGCATTGCCCATTGTAAAGATAAGTAACGGCTGTTATAAGATCACTTAAATGGTTACCTTTGGGACATAAAAGGGATCTTTGAAGACAGTAAGTCTTAATACAGAAATGTTTACTCATAAAAAATACATTTGGAATGGGGGAGGGAAACACATTTTCTATTAATGTGGATTTTGCCTTTTATGGCAGGTTGTAGCAGGTCTTTAACCTCTGTAGCACTTGAGTGAGGACAGAAATGAGCTTCTCTAAGTATCAGCCCAAAGGGCCTTTCCTCACTGTCTGTATCTGCAATGTCTTTTGTAAAGATGGTTTTAGTTTATTCTTCCTGTGACCCAAATGAAAAACTATTCCTTTCCAACTTCAAAACCTTCCAGTAGGTAAGTCCTGAGGGCAGAATAGAAATGTCCTCCTGAATTTTGTTCACTTAACCTTGTGTTTTGTGAGGTATAAGGCTGGTGGCCCAAACCATACTTAGACGCAGTGGGAATTTGAAGGCTATGTCAGCCAACTAAGGCTGAGCAGAAGAGAGAATTTGCCCTTCAATGCCATGGTTGTAGGTACCACAAAAGAGGGATGGTGTTTCTCCAGGTGCTCACAAAGGATGCAGATGTGCAAGCCCAGCATTACTGATCTGCTTCTGGGAGCACATGAAGTGCATGGTGGCTCATGTTGCTTGTGAGATTTCTGGTAACAGTTTTGCAGGTAATTTTGGAATACTTTTTCTGTGGAATCATTATGCTCCTAAGTGAGGAAAAAAATCCTGCAGATTTTGGTCAGCGCTGTGTGAACCCATAACTAGGGAGGATGTAATTTCTGTTTCAAAGTTTTACAAAATTGTTTCTAGATGGGGTAAGAAACAAGGTACCAGCTGTCTCAAAGTGGTAGAAAGAAGTTTAGAGTCCTTTATGGAAACCATTGTGGATTATGGTCGAAAGTCTTTGCTCAGATAAGATGATTTACAGAGCAGCAGAGGTAGCCTGGGCTAGAGGCTTAATTGTGTAGAGGAATTGGAAAGCCTTTGACAAGCTGTTGTCCAGAGGTGTAACAGCAGGGTTTGAGCCAAAACCCACCATTTTATGAGATCTTCAAGAGAACTTGTTAGCAAAAGGAAAAGTCGTGAAGTATTTGAACAGAAGAGTTACAGCCTCCTAGAAGCTGGGTGCAGAAAAAGACAAAAGATAGAGAAGCTAGGACGCAGCCCATGTTTGTTGTGAAGATGAGGTTATCAAGATGAGATGACTGGATTTCTGATGATCCCTTGGCCCAGTGCAAAATTCACATGCCAGTGACAGGGAAGGTCCATTGGTGGACTTTGTTATTCCAAAATATGGTGCTCATCCAGGCAGTAATCCTTTAGGTAAGTAACTGAAATTAGGTTTTGAGTCACATACTGACCTGTCTTTGTAGTTAGTACAACATGTTCTGGTCACATAATGAGACAGAGAACAGATTAAATTAAATACAGGCAGGATTTTCATTCAGGAAATTGGTATGGTAATGACAGATATGGGGTCTTGGCATGTTTCAAATAGACTTCATCTAGCTCTTCAGGTAGCAGATACAAGCACGGCTCTCACTTATATTCACCCAATCAAGCATGAGGAGGTAACAAATTCTCTGGGGAGGCTGGCATTTAATATCTGCCATATGCCTGCTAGAGAATACTAATACAGATCCCAGGTTTAGTGTGTCCTGGGAATACATATGGTTGATAGCAGCATGCCTGTCCCTACAGCCACATCTGCCTTAGCAGATCTGCCTGGATTTTCATCCCCTGCTGTTTGGATTGCAAAAGTGATGGCTTGGTCAAAGATGCCTTTTGCTGTCTTTCTTATGAGATTTTCTGGATGGTTAGTGGTCAAGAGAGGGAGAGATGCTGAGGTTTCTGTCAGGGTATCACACCGGTGGGTAAGGGGAGTGGCAACATCATTCACCCCAGACATCATTTGGACCACCCTCAGGCAGGCAAGCCAAGTGGTGTGACACACAGAGTGAGTGCCACGATGAGGATTTGTGCTTGAGGAGAAGCTTCAGCCAGCTCCTGCAGTGTGTGCATCCCCTTCCAAAACCGTAACGAGAGGAGAGGGAGCCCCTGTGGGAAGCCCTAAAGATCCCACAGCTTGTCCTCAGGCTGGAGCAGGGAAAGGACTTCTATGAATCTTGCTTTCTTACCAAAAAAAAAAAAAAAGCCAAAAAAACAAAAAACAAAACCAAACCCCTGCAAGGCTTCGTATAAATCAGGGCAATAAAACTGCCTATGGTCAAATTATACGGTCTAAATCTGTATAAAAGAACTGGGGCACGTTCAGTCCAGCACTAATGCTCTTCTTGCTGTAAGCAGCCAACGGGGGGTGAGGAGAAGGAGGAGGGAGGGCAGGAGCTGGGCTCCCAACACCAACGCACCAGGGAAACAATTTGCTGAGGTGGTTGAAGTACGTGTTTTCAATATCTGCGTCAGTGAGGGTTTGAGAGGAGGATGTCGTCTGCTTACTCGGTAACTTGTGTGTGGCCTGAGAGTGGTTTCAGATGCTTGGCCAAAACCAAATAATCTCTCCTTTTAGGAAATTTGAAAAGTATGCATGCATCCCAAAAAAGAACGAAGATTTGCACTGATGTCCCATGTTCCTGCTGTACGGCTTGTGTAATCGTGTTGGTGAGATAGGGAGAAGGATTACTGAGCCCTCTGCTAGAAACAGAGACCAGATATTATAATTCGGGCTTTCACGAGACTCTGAGTTAATAGATTGTTTTTAACAGGAGACAAGACTACCGGGGTATGTCGTATATCTTCAGAATTCAGCTGAATGCTGCAAAAATGTCCATATTAGGACATGGTACTTACTAGAAGTGAAATAACAGAACTAGTGAACTTTCACAGTGAGAAGAACTCGCACATAAAGTTGAAATTTATGATGGTGTAGGGGATTTTTAAATTGAAGGTTTTGGCTTCTTTTCTGAGTACCCTGGCCACGCTGACAAGTTTATAAATCTCTGTGGTGTTTGGCTAATATCCCAAGGATCTGCACTGTCCTACTCAAAAGCAGTAGCTGCCTTCAGTTTTAATTAAGGTCTGTGTTAGGGAAGAGCGGGGTGAGCAAGAGGGGTCTTTCAAGTCTGGCATCCTCTGCTTTCAGAGGAAATGAGTGGAGAGGCTGCACACATGCAGCCTGCAAGCTGGAGGGACTCCCCGCGCACTGTGTCTGCGCAGCAGCTGTGGGGGCTGACCAGAAGGTGTGAAAGACTCATCGGCTCTATGGGTAACATCAAATCTCCTGGGGCAAGGGAAAAAAAATAGTCCGGAAGCTAAAAGCAGTAGCAGGTTTGGGCACAATCCATTGAAGAGCACTGTAGACTTAGATGTAGGAAATGGCACCAAGGAATTTAATAACCTGTTATACTTCTGTAGCACATTTCATCCTCAAAGCATTTTACGAACTTAATGATGTGCAAACTACACGCACACGTATCCTTTCATCTGCCAACGACTGTAGCCGCCTTCAGTGTGAAGCCTGATGATGGTTGCTTTGCAGCATCACAACAGTATAGGACAGCCTTAACTGATAGAATTGGGAACAAGCAGTTTTAGGAGGCAAAACTTTTGGGCAAGACAGAGGGATTGAGAACAGTTGTGCTGGCAAAGGACACATATGGCAAAATATCTTCTGTGACTACCATCAGTCAGTGATTAATCTTTTAGAGATTCCACCAGATAGTGCTTTCTTCAGAAAAAGCTGGAAAATTAACCTTAGCTGACTAGAAATCTGGTATGGGCTTTCTTCCACGCCACTTGGCAGCCTCCAGCCTCAGAAGGTACTTGCTGACTCCAACTCGCGTGAGCTGCTTTTCCACCTGAGACCCAATGGGATCAAATAATGAAGTTCTGTGGATGGCCGTGTGAAGTTGTCCATTTCTTAAATTTTCCCTTCTAACGGCATTCTTGTCTCAAAGGAAGGGTGTTTATTTTAAAAAGGGTCAATAAGTGAGCATTAGAAATCCTGGGAGATGTACAAATTGATAGCATTTCAAAGTCATCAGGAAAGAAAAAGAATGCCTCACCAGCAGCTTTGCCCCTGTTATCTTCCTAAGGAAGTTCTGTATTTTCAGACATGATAGTTTTCAATGTCACCCACCCTGTAAGAGTTTTGGTGTGCTGTCTAATCCCCCAACTTAATGAGTTCTGCAGGGATGCACCATGATAGCTAAAGATCATTTACCTGAATTGCTTTTTAATTTCTGGAATCGGAAGCTGCTTGTGCAGCAGGATAATTACATTATAATTTACAGCAATCCAAAATCAATAAATTTAGTCATATTGGGATAGAGAAGGAGGGTGAAAAATCCCCCCACCATTAAATTATTTCACACTCTGTACTTGATATTCCAAGAACTCAACAATAAACTCGGGGGGATGGGAGAGAAGAGTGGAGAACCACTGGCTTCCTGTGAGTGCTCAGTAAATCAGCTTTGACCGGTCATTTCTATAGTGAAATAACACATGGTTGTGTTTCCAGAAGAGGTCAAATACAGCAGATAATGTCCTGTTTCTGATTTACTTCAATTTCAGAGTATTAAAAGAGAGAAAATGCTTTGTAGTCTCTACCCCCTTATTCCAGTGAGGGAAAGCTGATGAGCCTTCACCAGCTGCAAGCTAAACTCAAGCGTTCACCCGAGCTTTGCTCCCTGCCTGAATGTAGCAGTCAAGTTGAATAATTATTGGGGTAAGCCACTATGGGAGCTGGTGGGGTTTCAAGCTCTTGATGTCTTCATCAAGTCAAGATAGGAAGCTTTTCTCCAAGTTAGTATTTTTGCCATGTTCAAGCTATTGGGCTTGTTTCAGAGAGACATAATGAAAACCTGTGAAGTGTGTTGTAAAGTGAACAGGCTGTGTGGCCTCAGTATTTCCTGAGCTTTAGAGCCTCTGCTCCTCCCTATGCCATATCCTGGAGAGACCACATGAGGGGCAGTCTGGGTTTTTTTGGAGTGTCTTCAACATCCAGCAGTGCTGTGGCTGCTGGAAGCACTATGGGAGAAGGGGTGACCTTGTAATGTGAAGATGGATGGGTCTCACGGCTGTATCTGCTGTCGGCATCACTTTGGTGCAAGTCAAGCCCTGGCAGCAACAGCCAACTCCTGGGCCCCTGTACCTGCAGCATCCGCAGTGCTCTGTGTTTTCCAGGGTACACCTGGGAGTCAGGTTAAGTTCTTGCAGGTAGGAAGGACAGCAAACAGACACAGGTAACCCAAACACATCCTGCTTGATGTAAGAGAAATATTATTGAGCAGACAGTTCAAAGGGGTTCAGTTGGGCACATGGAGATTGGAGCTGTGGTTTTGGGGTTTTGTGGGGTTTTTTTTGGGAGGGTTAGTTTTTCTTGTGTGTGCTTGGGTGTGTGTTTTTTTCTTCTATTTTCTTTGAAAGAAAGCTTCCTGGTTGTATGAAATCTCAGCCATGTCTTCACTGAGGTATGGCATGCCAAATTAGTCTCGCAGGAAAATGTATTAGGTGTTCCTGGACTTCCCCCACTCAGACTGACTTGATTTTATTTTCCCTTTGAAACCACAGAAAAGCTTTCGACGCTGCACCCAAAAAAGGACGTTGTATGAAAGGAAATCACTTTGTCTCTTGTATTTGAGGAGGATTATGATCTGGCATGACCTCATTATGGGTTAGGCGAGGATATTTCTGGAAATACTAATTAAATACTTTTTCCATCCCTTGTGCCCTTGTAGCATGTGTAGACTTTATAACAAGAAAAAGAGGAAAAAAACTGTCTGCAAGGATTTTTTTTCAAGCTCTTTCTTCACTCAAATGAGCGAAGTACAGTTACAGTCATGGTAGCAATATTAGAAGCTATTAAACAAAGTTTTCTTAGTTGTTATGAAGTAGAGGAAAATAATTATCTGAAAGAAGAGGGCAAAGCTGGGATTCTCCAGGCGCTTTTGTCTGTGCTTGACTTTAGGAATCTGAGTAATTCTTGTAATTTCAACAAGATCACTCTGGATTGCTGAAAACATCCTTTCTTCTCCCCACTTTTTTTCTCTTTTATCTATTTATTTTTTCACATTCAGGTTCAGTGAGCACAAGCAATAGTGCACAGCCCCACAAACCATCTCGTTGGCCAAAGCTGGTGGTGAGCAGTGGCATGGGGGTGAATGTGTTACACTGGCACAGACAGGGAAGAAATTACATGGCACCAGATCCTAATATATTTATTAATGGATATCCTCCTGTTATGTCTTATGGTGATGTTCTCTTTCTGGGCTTATCCAGTTTGCTCCAAGAGCTGCATCCTCAACTTGTGTCATTTCACTGAGTTTTGGCAGCTCCAACTCCAGCCCTGGTTGTCTGAGCTGTTTCCTATTGAGGTCAGTGGGAATCTTCCAGTTAACTTCAATGGGAGCTGGACTTGGCCACTGACAAAATGTCTTTAAAAATTGCCTTCAGCAAATAAGCTTGTAAATGTTAGCACTAAAATAGCAATGTGCAGGCCCAAATATGTCTGTATTGAAAACATATGCTGTCAGATAGATAAAAATGTGTTCTTACAAAAACCTTCAGGCATCATCACACAGAGATTGTAAAGATTTTTTAATTTTTTTTGATTGTGAGTTGATTTTGATTGTTTATTTAGCACTTTGGTTCGTTACCCTGTTGTGTGGCACTTCACGTAGGGCTGAGTCTAATGAGGAGAACCCCTGGCTTTTCTGAACAAGCGGTCAGTGGTTTTTGTTTTTGGTTATTGTTCTAAATCCAGGGACATGGTGGTTCTTTTTCCTGTGAATGTGAAGTTTTCTCCAAATTGCAGTATTACACTGGTATGTAATAACATCCAGTCCTGCATTTTGTTTAAAGTCTCATTGCCTTCATGGATATGAAACAGGACTGCTATTTGGAACCAAGCAAGAGAAATGGATGCTTTCTCATGTTAACTTCAGGAGTTATTTTCTTAACCTGCAAGGTGAATGAAAGCTCTGGTTAGGACGGCTTGGGGTAGCCAATGAGTGGACCATGGCTGGCTAGTTGCTTCCTCTGCACTGCTGTACAACTGCCCTAGCAGTTTGTCTGTCATCATCATCCTGAAGTGCTGCACTTGAGAGCGTGATGGTTAAGGCAAACGGACCTGGGTGATAGCTTAAATGCCTGTTGTAAATTGTTGAGCCTCAGGAGTGGATTGATAATGGGTAACTTGATTCAAGGCAAAGCAGGGGCAGCTGTGGAAGTGGTAACTCCACCAGCTATCCCAAGCCCTGCTGCCTCTGCCTGCCAGTGAGCCAGCAGCACCTGACCTTCAGCAGAGGGAGATGAAAAGGTTTTATCCTGGGCTCATCTGAGATAACTTGTGTAACCATCTCTGTCCTCCAGATTCAAGTTGATAATGTTTGAATACTCCTCCCAGCCATGTGGGTGATGCAAATGCTGTTCTTGCCTTTGCTTTTGTTTCTATCGTCAGAAGTAATTCTTTGCAGGGGTCAAAATCAAAGCTCTTCCTATGAAGTCTATTAAAATGAGTTGAACATGACTGACTGGAAAAGGGAACAGGAAATTTTTTGGTAGGATAAACCTTCTTGAGGAGCTAATGGAAGCTGGATCTCAATGGATAAAACATTGAGATAGGCTAGAGTTTGCCAAGACAAACAATTGGACTTTTCCAAACCATGTCCCTATCTCTCATGGGACATGCTTATATCAGGGCATCTTGCCGGTCCTAATAAGTGATGGCAGAAGCAGGGATTTGGTGTTGTTGGTTTGGTGCAACCCCCTTTCGTCTCATGGGAGGACTGCTGAAAGAAAATCTCCTGTTAGTTGAAGCTTGGCATTTGTGTTATTTCAGAGAGGCCTCTCCAGCCTCCTCTGAGTCAACAAACTACTCCAGTGGAGATCACAGTATATACCAGCAGGAGCGCTCCTACTGCAGCTAAAGCTCTTTCCCCAGCACAGACTACACAGGAAAATGATGATTTCCTCCTCACTGTTATCTTTTTGTAGTTTGTTGGGTTTTTTTTTGTTGTTTGTTTGGTTTTTTTTTGCCAGTGCATCTGTCTGTGCTCAGGACTTCAGAAGGGTAGAGCAGGTTGTGGAGGAAAAGTACCAGGACCCATCAGCCAGGGAGCTGAGGACAGGCAGTGCTTTGCAAATTGGATGCCAGGTGGCTGGTCCAGTCCAAGCCTATCTACAAGGGAAAAGGATTCTGCGTGGTGATTTATGCATGCTGCAACATTTTTGGCTTTGCAAGAGAATGGTCCCCATTCTTCTCTTTAACCACGGAGGCTTTTGAGAAGCTCCGACCTTGAGCTGGAATAGGTCTGTACCTTTGGGTAAATGCAGTCATAGGATAAAGGTGCAGATGGTTAAGGTTTTGGTCACTGCCGTTGGAACATACAGTGGGACTAAAGTACAGCTCAGCACAGACATTGAGCACAAGCTGATAATGTGAAAAAGGAACATATGAGCAAATTCAGGGTGAGGCAGAGAACAGTATGGGATTTAAAAATCTCAGCCCTGTTATTAATTTCTCTGGAAAAGGTGAACTAATGATTCTGCTTTTAATTCATTAGTATGTAGGCTAAAAATATGTTGGTTCAGAAAGAAAAGGATAGTAAAGGGGAAGATGTAATAAAAGCTCCCTCCTCCTCTTAAAAAAGAAAATGTTTTGCACAAAGCAAAGACAATTCACTGATTAGAAATGAAAGTTGTAGTCCCGTGAGGCCAGGCTGGAATTACTGCATACCACTCGCCTTTGAAATCAAGGCCTCCAACCTTCTTAATGTCCAGGTGGGGAATTCCGGTGGCTTTACTCTAATCCAGGCAAATCTGAAATCCAACCCTGTTGGGAGGAAACAATGTGGGAAGCAGATTCATCTTGATCTCGGCTTTGTGCCTTGGAAAACGATTAAGACCGACTCTGGTAAGCACTCCCGATAGAGTTCACAAACCTGCCGGCCTCTGTGTGACACAGATTTCTCAGTTCAGGCTTCACCCCTTAAAATAACAGATGGAGCTGATCCGGTTAAACTACAAAGTGGGTTTCCCTTATTTCCCAGTTGTTAAAATATTATTTCTATAGTTCCAAGTGATTTTTATTATGATTGCTTTGTTGCGATTATTTTTTTTTTTTGCACTTTCTATTGTTACTTTAAAAAAAATCAAAACCAAATGATTCAGTGCTGCTGACAGGCAGTCAGACTGACCTCTTTGAGAGTGAAGCCCTGAGACACTAAATCCCATGTCATACTATGGAGGTCACACACATGGTCCTATCAAACTCACGCAGTAGGGTTCCTTCTATACCCTTTTTCCTGTCCCGATCTCAGTCAAGATAACTGGTTTTATAGTAGCTTTTGAGGATTTCAAAGTGATTTAGCAAATCAAGTCCTTTGAGGTAGAGAACTATTCATGTTCTGCACATAAATAAAAGGGGGAAGGCAGAAAAGCTGTTCTTTGTTAAAACTTATTTTGGCAAATCCATGAAGAAAACCAAGGACTTGCAAGTCCTTTTCCTCAAGAGAAACTGCTTCCATGATATTTCCGACCTAGTGAATGCTGGAAGGACATCCTGACCTTGCAGAAGCTTCTTGAAAATGTTTTGAGGTCTTTATGCTCTTACAACACTTGTTAAGGGAGGGTGGTAAGAAAACAATAACTAAGCATTCATGTAATCTTTGTTATTCTTATTTTTCATACTTACCTTCATTGCATATGGTTACAGTCAACACCCATGAGTAGCAAAACTTGTTGCTGGTTTGATTCTCAGATAATTTTACAAGTGGTTACTAGCAGATTTGTGAAGTTTGGCACGGAACTATGCTATTTAAAGGGTGGGATTTCAAACACTTCCACTGGAATTCAGAACACAGATTCTTCCATTTCTCCCCTGCAAACAGACATTTTATTCTTTACAGTGGATTTATCATTATTGCAGTTTTGGCAACGATGTATCAGCAAATTTTGTTTAACACCATTTCTCAGCATTCCATTACTTAAAAGGCATGAGCAGCTTTGTTCTCCCTTCTTTTTTAGGCAGCACATCCAATAGGTGATATTTTTAAGTGCAGTTAAATATGCAGTATTATGCATGTCTTTTACACTATGTCAAGAATAGAGGGATAGATTCTGCTTTTTTTTTTTCTACTGGAAATATTTTGCTAGAGCTCCGCGGGGGTGTGTGTGTGTGTGTGTGTGTGTGTATGTGCGCTGGCCAGCAGTCCTGCTCCATGCTATAGGCATACTTGATGTCATACCAGGAGGAGCTAACAAGTTAGAAGACCCAGCCTGAAGCATTTCAGCCTTAAAACGGAAGCAGAAAGTTTTGTCTGTTTGTTGTGGAGGAACTTTTTTGCTATTAGCAGGGTTCCTCAAGGTCAGATTTGTCTTGCTCTTTACCGCCATTTTCTCCAAAGATATTTCACCTCTTGGAGGCTGCCCAGACACCTCACATTTGAAACTGGAGTTTTCTGGTTTGCAGGCTGGCTTGAAGAGATGACTGCAGCCCCATTCCTAGTGCCTAGCAGGGCAGAGATGTGGGTAAAGCCTACAATTGATCTTTTTCAGGGTGGGGGTAGGGCTGTGCTTTGCTGTCTGCAGGTGGTCCTGCTTCCCCTTGCTCCTTGTACGTAGGGCTCCAAGCACCTTCTCCACCAAGTTGCATCCCTACCCCATAAGCACCAGTGTGCTACTTCCAGTGCACTTTGCTGTTGTCCTCGTGAAGTTCAGTGATATTTTAAGCATGTTCTTAAAGTTGAATTTGAGCCCAAAAGTTGGGCTGAATAGGGATGGCAATGTAAAAAATAAATGCTGTAAGGTTCTGGCTGATTTTGCTCTTCACCTTTGCAATTTTGTAGGAGTGCTTGCAGTTATGTATGGGTGCTTACTTGTTACATGCTGGGAATGCAGTAAATAAATGAAGAGCATAAAAGGGGACTCTGTTAGCCCCAAGCCAGAAGTCCAGTCAGATAGTTGAGAAGAAGTTGGAAAGAGTTTGATAGAAATTCACATCTGTAAATGACTAGTTTTTTATGTAGCAATATGCATATTTAATTTATGCTTGCAGCAACAGCAGTTGCATATGCAAAAGCAGGCATGCAATTACATGTGCACTTCAGCTCGGGATTCCAGCCCTTAAGAAAGAAGCGATTATCATCGCAGATGAGTTATACTGTAACGGCTCTTCATGTTGTATAAGGAGCATCTGTATGCCATATTATGCACATGTGAAACTATTTTTATTATATTCATTTGATTTCTATGGGAGATCACGTAGTAACCATTTGCTTTTAATGGCTGCAAAAAATCTTGTCTTGCAAAGAGTTCACCATTTATGTACGGGGCTCTTGATACACAGAATACACCTAGAATGTTGACCTTTACACATGTACAGTTAGTATTTTTACAAGGAAGAATACAGTTAGCCTGCCATAGAGGAGTTGCCTTGTGAGATTTTCATTGTAAGTACAAACATGCAACTTACCAGTTGTTCTGTTCAGGTACTTTCCTTAACAAATAGCAAATTTGTTTTGATAAGAGCCCTCTGTTCTCTGATTATGAGAGAATGATTGGAAGATGATGGCTGTGAAGGAGCTTTTCCAGTTGTCAGTGTGAGATCTCTGCTTTCATTTATTGATCTCTTTGGAACAGTGATTTCCTCTTAGGCATCTCTCCACTATAAAACTCTTCACTTTTCACAGGATGTAATTTCCTCATTTTTCCGGTTCTTCTAAGGCTTAGAAAAGTATGGTTCAGCAGTTCAGCTCTCTGCTATATTGAGCTATTTCCTTAAGAAAAGAGATGCACAAGAACTTGTCTCAGAAGCAGTGGAATATTTAACTTCTTTCCCAAGCTCATCCTTTAACGTGGTTATTTATTGTTTGTCAGTGTTGTTATCCATACAGATGCTCAGGTTTTTTATTGCTTTTTCTAAATTCTTGTCCACACTAATTTCTTACAGCAACAGGTTCCCCTGAGGAGCCATGTGACAAAATCTGTTACGTTTGGAAGCAGTAGTGAACGGTATGTTACAGATGACCATCCCAATTTCCTTTTCTTTTTCCAAATTGAGACTTCGACAGCTGCCTTTGCTTCTGGCTGTGCTTTTTCCAAAGCTCACAGTTTCCAATTTTCAGATTGCCTCTGTCACAACCAGGAAATTTTTAACTTGAAAAAAAAAAAACTACTCAGGAGGGAGGATGCATGGATGATCAGCTCTTCATGGTTTTCATTCTTTGCAACACAATAGCAGGATAAAGAAATCACACGGGGAGAGATGGATGCTAAATAATTATGTTGATTCAGTACACAGAGATATGCCAAGCCTTGCCGCAGAGGTACTGCTGCTCTGTTTTATGTGGCTTTCACATAGCACAGAGGGAGCCCTGGGAGCACCACAACAGGCTTTCAAAGTCTTTCAAGGGCTGTTTTAGTATACTACCAGTCCCTTCCACAAGAAGTGCTCAGGGGGAAGGAGGAGAAGACAGGAGGATGCTGACGACTGCAAAGAAAGTTCATGTACATTAAGAGTGTAAGAATTTTTGGTACAGAGTTTAAAGTTATTTTTGGCATTTGTAAAGTAAACGTTCATCTGTGAGTTTTGCTAAGAGAATATTTAAACTGTAGGAGTAGTGTAATGCTGATGTATGTCTCCTTGGTGGGCTTTTCCCATTCTTTTTCAGGCTCTGGGTTTAATAATAGTAATGTTCTTGTCATATATTTTAGATAATGGTCATCATATTTGCCTGTCTCTGTAGGGACACTCTGAAAATTAACTAGCTAATGTTTATAAAAGAGGACATTCAGATCTCCTTACTCTCTGACTAATTACTTTCTGAATACATGTATTGATTTAGCAGGAGTGTTCCCAGTATGGGATGATGTTTTGCAGGGAGAAGAGCATCCAAGTCTGGCCAGAAGTGCCTAGGGGATGGCACATGCTCCTGGTTTCCTAGCTGCCTCTGAGGAGTATATTGACAAATACCTTATACTTGAATATGCCACCTTCCCTTTTCCAGGCTCTGCAGGATACATTTATTGCAACTGATTATCTTCATGATTGGTTAGACCAAATAAAGCACAACTTCAGGGGGAAATCCTCAGGTTTCAGGGTCTAAACACTGGGGAACGCAGTATCTATTGTAGGCTAATATATGTGTGAGTGCGTGTGTTTGGGTGCATAGATAATGTTTGGACATGTCAGATCAGGAGAAATGCATTTCAATATGTATATTTTTTTTCCTGATCTAACAAGTACAAACTTCAACTGGTGGAAAAAGCACCACTTTGTAATTGTATTTAATAAGGGGATGGCCTTGAGCCAAGCATCTAGAGATTCCATCACTGATGGGCTTGGGAATGAAGCAGGTCTCAGTCAGGGCTCTGCATTGCAGGCACCTCCCTCTCCCATGCTCTGTCCTGGCAAGGGCTCTGGCATCCACTGTGGGTGACAGGTATGACAGCTCCAGCTAGATTTTCTGACCAGAGAAACCGGGACTTCAGGCAAAACTGGGCCAGAAGAACATGAGCTGAAAGCAAAAATCTAATGACTAAGCAACTACCACGTAATATATTCCCTAAGTTTAGCTTTTAAATCCGTTGTTCAGATAGCAGCAGCAGTTGAACTTCAGCAGTCCAGACTGCAAAATCCGCACCAGCCCTGAGTAGAACTAGCCTGTCCTGAGGCCAAACTTCCACACTTTAGCTTGCTATCCAAACCACAGGCAGCTTGTTCTGGCCACTCACAGCTACAAATGAGCAGCTGCCCCTGAGAAAAGAATAAAAGCGATGCATTTGCACCAGGGGTCAGAAAGCAAACAGCAATCAGTGGAGTTAAGAGTGGACCATTAGCCCTGGGCATCCCCAGTTTCATGGCTTGCAGTGCTCCAGCTCCATGGTATAGACCGAAGAGTGCATGAAGCAAGCAGCTCCTCTGCACAGCTCCAGAAGTCTCTCATCTCATCCTTTGCTTATAACCAGCCTCTCAACCGAAGGAAAGTTTATCTCAGAACAGGTATGGAGTGAAAGATGCACATTTCTGCCTGCTATGACTCAGAGGCAAAGTAGCAGTTTTGGCCTGATGGAGATGGAGCTAAGTATATGTTGCAGCCCAAGCATAATAAAAGTCTGGAGGCTATAAATGGGGAAAACCATTCACAGTCCCAACTTGGCAAAGCTCTCCCCCCCAAAAAAAAAATAAAAAAGAGCTTTTTGCCCCAAGCAGCAGAGCCTTCCAAATACCAGTTTTTCCCAGAATTCAGACACCAGTGTTCCTATGAGAAATGAGCACACAGAGTTTGTTTTAATAAGGATCGAATTGGCAGCTGCATGGAGTATTAGTTACGATGACATAATAAATGTGGTAGAGAGAGTCTTTAAGACGCTACAAGTGACTACAGGGATGGCCTGTTACTTCTGGAGTCTTTTTCCTTTGGCTTCTTCCAAACAATTGAGCAACAGAAACGTCTCAATCTGGGAAGGTGAACACGTGAATGTCCTTTCAGTGGGACCGTGCTGTTCTTGAGGTTTTAGATTGCAGCAAGGGTTGCACTTTGCTGCAGCTTTGTTGCACCTTTGCTTTTCTAGGCCTTACCCACAACTGCTCTGCAAGTCCAAGTGTATCCTGAGTGTTACAGCCTGACAGCACAGCACGTATTTTGTTGTGTGACTGTTGCAGTATGGCCTCATTTAACAGTAATGTGGCATCATCTCAGCATTGCAGACTCAAGAGTCAGATGTTGTGATGACTAAGTTGTGGCACGACAGTACAGCTCACCAGTATGAAAGTTTCTCCCTGCAGAAACCCTGATTGTGTGTGTGCATTACATACATTTTCATGGTTTATTTTTCTTTAAGCAGCCTGAAATCTCTGTGGATCCCTGACTATATCCAGGGAAAGTGTGGATGTGACTTGATTCTAATTTTCTTTTGCACTTAATGACTTTGCCTGTTGGAGCAAGATGTATGGTGCGGCAGAAAGGCCATAGATGAGATGCTGTTTCTGTGCAGCTGAGCAGAGAAGCTTTACTGAAACCACATAACCCCTGTTTGGGGCACGCTGCTGGTGGTGGTGTATAAATGAGCAAACTGCAGCTTGGAGAGGTTAAGGTCATGACATCAGAGGAAGAACCTGGAAACTGTAAGTTTCAGCCCCTTTGGCAGCATGGAAGAGAAGTTGTTGGTTCTCCCTATTTGGCCACTAAGTACAACTGCTCGTATTGTACTGCTGCAGCAAAGTGTCTTCATCAGAGGTGGTCCCCTACGTAGCCTGAATAAACCACTGAGGATTAAACCACAACAAAATATCCTCGTCACTAAGTCTGCAGATCTGGAGGGGAAAGAAATGAGGGATAGAAACAATGGATGTTTTTTGACGGTTGCCAAGATTTATAATGATGATTGCGATGATGATGAGTGGCTAAAGGAATGTTGCTCACATTGTAAACCACTGATCTCCTCCTGATGCTCATCAGCAGAATTTCAGCTCTTAGATGTTTTAGCAGTGGGGTGTTTTCTATCCTTATCCAAGTAGTTTATTCAATACAGCTGCAGCCAAAACCCCAGAGTGGTGGCTTCCAGCTGCAGAGCCTGCAAGCCCCCTCCTCAGACCCGCAGCCTCAAGAGGCTGCTGTTCTGAGAGCCCAGCACAGGGAGGAGGAGGAGGAGAAGCAGCAGATGTCACCATGCAACGTCTTGTTTATCTTTATTTACTGCAGGTATTTATACAGGGCAGGTCTCTCTGCTCCCTGCTCACAACTTTGCACCAGCAACAGCTGCCACTTGCCAGGCAGAGGCAGGAGGAAGGCGAGGGAAAAGACATGAATAATGCAGTGCAACATATTTATCAACATTGTCAAGTTGAGCCTCAGATCAAGTTTAGTGGGTAAAGACGGGGCTTTGAATTCCTGCTGTACAGCACATTAAGATTCAGATAACTGGATTTTGTAAAGTGAGTCCGAGAGGCTGCAGCCCAGGAAGTCTGTGTACAAAACGCAGCTCTGGTTGTTTGATTTTTCTTTTTTTTTAATTTTTTCCACCCCTCCTTGTGTCATTAGTGTGGGATTTGAGGTGGGGGGGAAATTGCCCGAAATTTCTCTTTTTTCTTCTCTCCTTTCTCCCCTGCAAGTTTATCCCACACTGCAGGACTGCTGGCCCATGCGTAGAAGGGTTGTTTCTGTGCCTCCCAAGTCCTCGTGTAGTTTTTGGAACTTCTTCGATGTGTACAATCATTTGTAATTCTCAAGGCAAAAGTAATAAACAATTCCAAGGCAGTAAGTGTGGGCAGCCAGGTGGATGGTATTTCAGCTGCTTTAAAGCCTGTGCTGGCTTTTGTGAGCACCAACCCTGATGTGACCAGCGAGGCACATCCCATTTCAGTGTTCCCTAGAAATCTTGAAGCTGTGTTTGATGGTGGCATTGGACTGTTGAGCTCTGTGGTATCTCCCAGACTTTGCGCCTACCACTGCTGGCACCAGGGAGCAGAGCTCAGTAGGGATGAGTGCTCTCAGAGTAAGTCTTTCCTGGCTGATCTGCCACATCCCTTCTGCCCCAGCTTTGTGTGGTCCTTTCCCCATCACAGGCTGAGGTGCAGCCATTGTTTCTGGTGTCATATGCATGTCAGTGGCTCTCTGACGTCGTGTTGTTGGTGTGTGGTGGGTACAGCATGGCTCCTGGGGATGGCTGGTGGAGCAGCCCTGCCTGCATGCCCGTGCTCACAATGATGTGGACTTCTCTCACTGCCCTGGTCAGCTGCAGGAACACTACAAACTGCTCAGGTTTAGAGAAAAGTGATTTATTTGTTTGTCTGTCTATCTATTAGAGCATTGGATAGGACTAGAGAGACATGGTCTGTCACAAACTACTCCAGTTGTTTTGAACAAGTCATTAGGGCTGGGATTTTCTTAAAGCACGCAGTAATGGTTCAGCTCTTCTCCTGCTTGAAAAGAATGACACCAAGTCCCAAATAACATCAAAGGGCAGGGAGGAAAGAAGTGAAGTGCTAGTTAAATTAGCACTGAGGAATTCAGAACCCCCCATCCTTTGTGTTCCTATTTTCATCTCTGTGCAATGGGAGTGATGTTTTCTTACAGTGCCATGTTTTCTTACAGCCACAAAACTTAAATCACCTATAGCTGCAGTGGCTTTGCAACATTATGGTCATGAATAACATTTCAGAAAAAAGTCACTATATTTTCATATACAAAACAGTGTTTGTAATCCCATTTTAATATGACCCCCTGTGTTTTGGGTCCTGGACACCAATATCCCTATGCCCAATCTCTTTGATGTTAAACCTGGGTTCGTCTCTTGGGTTTGGGGAGGAAGGTGTTGGTCTTGGGTTCTGAAGTTAGGAACTCCTCCACAACCACTTGCCCACAGGTAATCATTCATTAAGGCATAATTCAGGGAACATTTATTTATTGATATCAATTTAGGCTGCAAATAGTAGTTGCAGATGAAAAAATCCCAGTAAAGGTAGGTAGAAGCCAGGCTGTCAATGTGTGGTGTAAGATACTGGTTTATAGCCCCTGGTTTTTAAATGTCTGTGCAAGGACACCCTGTTGTGTATGTGCGTGAAATTGAAAAGGAATTGTTATTCGGCCTGCATTTTAAGTGCCTAACCTCTCCATTTTGATGACATCCTTCTGCTTTGTGGGAAAGCTCATACTCCTTAAATCGTCTGTTTTATTTAGGGGGAAGTCCACAGGGAGTTTCGTGGGCAGTTCACACTGTCAACTCAGCATTTTTGCACACTCAAAAAACATAAGTCTTCACAGTCAGAAGAAAAAGCTCCCCTGAAGAGATGATCTTAATTCTTAGCAATTTTTTTTAAATTTAAATGTGAAGGGTCTGGGCTTTTTTTTATTATTCTTATTCAAACAAATACTTTCCAGAGAGCAAACATAATTTCACTCTGTCTACAGCACACAAGGGAAAGAAAGAAAAGACTACTTGACCCTAGCACAACATGATGCTCTTTTTTTTCCGTTGTCTGGTTGTGGTGCAGGAATGTGCAATCTGCAGTCGGAACTGGCAGATGCACAACTTTTGTTTGTAAAACTGACTTCATTATTCCCGCTGTAGGGGTGGGCTGGCTGAAGATGTTCAGGATGCTGACAGTTTCTGGCCTTCCTGTTGAATCATCCATATATTTGGCCTAGATCGAATAAGCAGTAGTGTCGCTAAGCTGGGATCCAGGGTCTTGAGAATGAGGGAGCAGCTGGCGTGTTTTAACCATAGGTTTTTATCACTAGTTCTCATTATCTCAGCATTATCATGATTCTACTCCACCCCGTTCCTCAGTTTTATTTTGTCATCTGCTGAGACTACAGACCTTTTGGACCAGGGTCATCTCCTCACATCACATGCAAAGAGTGGGGCAGAGATGGTTTTTACTGGAGCTTTAGATAGCACTATCACATTGCAAATAACTATGATCTAATGTTATATATCACCCTAGAAATAAAAATCCCAGCCGCCCACCAGTACTTAGCTATATTTTACTTCTGATGGCTTGTGTGGCGCTGTACCTCCTGCTTGTATCACTCTAATGACTTTCTTCCCTCATACACCTTCTTAGATGTCTGCCCTAGTCTGAAGCGATTCCCTTAAGGTTAAGGTGAAGGCCCTGGGGACAAGAATGATATGTGATTATATAATTAAAGCTTGTATTAATAAAAGCAAGATAGTTTGAGCAGCCCAAACTTTTGCATTTCTTTTGGTGTTCTTGAACAGATTTTCTCATTTGTTTAGTGAGAAAAAACATTTTTTTTCCTTGTTTTCCAAAGTAAAATTTGTTTTCTTAACAGAAAACCCCAGTTTCACTATGCCCAAAAATGATACTTCTGTTTCCTTTGCAACCACCCGTGAAGTTTGAACCACAGACCTACAGCACTGTAACGGAGGTCTCCATCGTGTGCAAATTAAAGGGATTAAAACCAAAGTTAGACAGAAGGGGAAAGCAGCAGCTTGGGGCCAGGCGTTAGAAACGGAGGGTTGATGCAAGGACACATCACATCCCCTCCATGGCAATCCCTGGCTGATCATGCAGTCTCCATGGGTCACCTCTTGTGTCCACCCACTGCTGATCAGACTGCTGACCTTTTCCATTGTTGCCTGTCCTCTTCCATGTCTCAGTGGGAAACATTACCTGCCCAATGCTGTGGGACTGGCTCTGTCCTCCTCTCTCCCTCTCTGCTGTTTTTTATCCCCTCTAATTGTGTAAAACAGTTTGGGATGTAGTTTCCATGAAGGATGTTATGCAGAATAAAGTCGGTGCTGTATATATGAAATTGTGATCTGTAATTTGTATTTCCTCTGCTGTATAACTCAAGATTATTAAATAAGGATGTGGCTGGATGCAGTTGTTAATATCAAGTAGACAATGCAATTTGTTCTTTACCGTTTCCTTTTGTTGATCCCTCTTTATTACTTCTCATCTTGCTTGGAAACACAGAATGTTTAATTTGTGCCTTTGTGAGCATCGTATCAGTGGGTCAGAGATGTTGGAGATGAAGAGGAGATTAGGAGGCATGATTTAAGTGTCTGACTCAAAGTGACCAGCAAACTCCCCAGGGAGACTTCAGTGTCTGTGGATCTTATTAGGCTGTTTATTTTCTTATACCTTCATAGTATTTGATTTTTGCTAACACTTCGAAATCTTGCACTTCTGAATCGCATTGGCTTGGGGTCTGGAGGACCAAACAGCTCATTACTATAGCAAAACTCAATTCCTTTGTATCTTGTGACACTCCTACAACTCCATGACCTGGGTGGTGGCCCTACCAACGCCTCTGATCCTGCCTTTTTGTTAGTCCAAACAGAAAAAAAAGAAAAGGCATTAAAATTAAAGTCTCATGACTGTAATGAAAAGGTTATTTCCCCTTCTCTCACAAGTTAAGTTCTGTGCAATTGCAGCTCACTTTGTCCTGTCCATCTTGTAGTCTCATTAGCTGCTGGGCCACAGAGGAATTGAGGAGAGAGAGTTTGGGGTTTTATCTGCATGCTGTTCCAGCGTGGAAGATTCAATGAGATGATGGCTTGTCATTTTTTATTAATGAGTTGGAGCCTGATTCATTATAGATGTGTGGAATGAGCTCGGTGTGGCTGCAGGGGGAGGGGTGGGACTCTGCCAAGGAAGAGTTACCTTCACCATGGGTCTTCTCCTGTTTAGTCTTAACTGGCTTACCAGTGTTCCTTGCCAGCATGCTACAGGGCAGCTGAGTTAATGTGCGGCTCCAGTTTCCCACTGCCCAAGCCTGCATATTTCAGCATAGGACAGATAGCCCCAGAGGAGAAGGAAGTAGTTAGCGATGCTCAACAATTAGACACTACAAAGGGGTTTCTAAGGGACTGTCCCTTAGGTGCTGCATGGCTGGCAGGTTGGTGACTGAGGAAAGGGTTATTCTGTTTGAGAGGGTAGATTAGTGTGGTGGAGAAAACAATATTCTCACCAAGAGAAACAAACAGTTGTGTGTCTTTCAAACCTTTCTTAAATGCTGGTCGCGTGAATCATATGTATATGTGACAGGTGTATATATAGATACAAATATACACATCTATATATGTAAAAAAATAATTAAAATTGCATTTATAAGCAAACGTGGTCAGAAAAACCCGTTTCTGGTCAGAAGGACGTGTGTCAAGTGTGTGTCAAGTACTGGGGAAGTTGAGGACAGGTGACCCTTGTGCCCTTGGTGAATCCAAATGTCTTTGAGCAGAAGTGGATGCTGACACTTCAGGTACCCTTCACACCCTGCAGCTCCTGGCTCCAGCAGCCCAGGTGCAGGCTGTACCCACAGTGTGCCTGCCACTTGCTGACCCTGCGCACCTCCGATGAGATGCTTCCTCAGAGGGGAGGAGGAATATGGATTAACACAGTTGAATGTTAAAATCTGGGATTAAATACTTAAAGACTATTTAGCCCAGTTTAAAGAGTGTTTAAAACAGCTTAAAAAGCCCAGCCCAGGCTCTTCTCCCTGCACAAGTTTAATGAATTATATTTTGGGGGCTTATTTGTTTCCTCTTATTGCTAGAAGAAGCCCTGAAAAGCAGTGAGAGAGGCTCCTCTCTCACACTTTGTGCTACTTCTGTGGGCCAAAGAAGTGGAAGTAAATACCCCAGCTTCTGGAAGTGTCTGTGACAATAATCGGGCCTCTTGAAGGGCCACAGAGTTGCAGCTAGAGGCAGAATGGGCATCATTTATCTTGCCTGTTGTGTGTAGTATGTGTTTAAATTTGTAGGCTCTTTGCTCTTTATGGAGATAGTTAACCATTCAGCATTAATCCTGGTGCAGACTGTCAGAAACAGACATGTGGCTGGAGTTGTCTCTTGTGTTCTTCTTAATGTATAGTGAAGGTCATTCAGATTGAAGTTACCTGGCTGCTCTCTTTATGCAGAAGAGTGTAAATTCTGTGTTTGACAATGGTCTTCCACTGGTAAGGTGTGGTGTGCACCCCTGTGCCATGCTGGTGCACTAATTGGTGCACAAGTTTCTCCTTTACATCAAACCACTAATCAGGAGTGATTAAGGAAATATTCTTGAGCATCTTTGAGTATCATTAATGTGATAGCTTTTGTTGAATAAGGTAAATTTTTCCTAATATGCATTTACACTTGCCCTTAGGTAAATTTTGGCTGAAGTTATGTTCTGGTGATCTACAGAGGACAGAACATGCTGTTTCCAGTATTGTTACTTATAATCTTGCAGTGTGGTTCAAATATTTTAAAGGTAGCTGCCCAAGCAGCTACACTCAGAAATAAAGATATGCTGCTCCTGGTTTTGGTGCGAGCTTTCTTTTCCAACATTTTTTCAGGATCCCCAGGTCTTTTCAAATGGATGAGTGTACCATGTAGAAACTTAAATAAAAACTCAGGGTGCTGTTTCTTATTCTCTTCTTGCAAGGAAAATAAAAGATCAAACTATCCTTGCAGTGAAAGTGAAGGCTTGAAAGGGTTAATGCAACAAACAGACCTAAAGGAATCTTTTCTCCTTGTAAAATATGCAGCCAGTGTGACAGCAGTATTCCCAGAGTCAAGTTATCTTTTACATTAGTGAATGTTGTTCCTAAAGCTTTAGCTGGGGTAATAAATGATTCATGGTAACCACACCTTTGTGCACAGCCGTCCACTTGATGTTCAGTCCATACGAGACTACAAGAAGTCTTGTGCAGGAGCTCTACAGCTCCAGTTCAGCGGCTTTCTCCCAGTAACTGTGACAGGGTGAAAGGCATTTGTGTAACAAATGGTAAGTCGAAGGGAAAGGTTTCTTTTCTGCCTCTTAAAGTGTAAATTAGCAGTGTTTGTTTGTGCTTTCTGTGCAACCCAAGTTTGATGCATGCTCCTGAGAGTCTGGCTATGGAAAGGAGGCTAAGAAGGAGGCAGCTGAGCCTATTCTCTTTGGAAAAGAAGAAAACAGGAAGGGAACTTCAAAAGTTGTGCATGTCAGTTCTCCAAGCGCTTCCCCAACATGCAACTAATGAGACCTCCCTGTATACCTGTACTGCAAGGGAGACCCCCTTGCAGAGGAGCTTCCAGTCAGGTGACATTCAGAGATGGGCTGGAGAGTAGATCTCCCACTCACTGACCTTCTAGTCACGTCCACCAAGAGACCAAGCTTCTCCCAGACCCTTCCATGCCCAAATGCAGCTGCGGACCCAGGCTCCTCCTTCTGGGAGAAGGTGACTGGGCTGTTTAGGAGCTCAGCTTGTGATTTTGGAAGACCAAGGCTCAATGCCTGACACCTCCACAGCTTGTTCTGCTAGGTTAGTCATCTGAAGTTAGTTATGTCACTTGATATGACATAGATATGTTAGCTTGACCTGACCTAAAGTGTGATACACAGTCTATGCGAAACCGGTTAAGCCACTGGCATAGAGATGCACATCTAGAGGGTTCTTCATCTAATATGGAGGGCGGATTGTAAAATGGTTGGGGCAATTACTTTTGGAAGACTCTTTCCACAGATGAAGGGGAGTTAACAAAAGCTACATGCACGAGAAATGAACCCTGTCTTTACTCTCCCTGGTTGCATTTGTACATGTGACAAAATCGGGGCAGGACATTTTCTCTGTCCCTGCAGGCCAGTTTAACAGCACCCTTCATGTTTCTGAAGCTACACTGCCTTCCTCCACAAAGCAAAGCTGTCTTGTCCACACCAGATACAGGGAAGAGGGCTGGGGGCAGTGCTGTCTTTCCAGCCATGCACATAGCTCCCTGGGCACAGTACGGGAGAGGGGTTGCTGTCAGTCAAACAGAGCACCCTGATAGTTTCCTGGTGGTACCCACAGCCCCGCCGATATTTCTCCAACAGAGATGACTGAGAGGATAACTGCTTGATTTTGAGACCTTGTGATTAGTAAAGATGGATTTGTTCAAGCAGTTAGACTTGTGCAAGATTGAAAAAAATCTAGGAATGCATCTTCCATTTGGGACAAAAAAGGTAGGCACAAGGTTTGACCCAATTAGAGAGTGGATATTGCTAATAGGCCATTATATCAAGACATGGAACAGTGATTTATAACACTCGTGTTGTGAGGAGTGGAGAGAGGAGGTATCTAAAAGTAGCCTGAGAAGTTTCCCAGCAGTTTAGAGAAGGGCTCAGGACTAAGTAGGACAGCAGACATCCAGAAATGATAGGTACTAATGAAGGGAATTTGGCCCAGTTCATTCAGTTTTCTCCACAAAATCATGTGGGGGAGGTTTTTGGTTTTGATCTTGAGTCGACTTCCAAACTGATAGTCCTTATGTCATTCCTCTTATGACTGCCCCCCATGTGAGTGTGAAACATTGCGCCAAGTGTTCAGCTGACTTTCCCAGAGTCTGCTTTCAGAGTGCCACAGCTCTCTGGAGCAGCAAGCATAATGTATTGGAAACCTACATTTTATGTATCTCTCTCTCTCCAGCAGTTCATGAATAGTAAGCACAGTGGGTTTTACAAGGACAGATATGGAATAGTCTCCATTGCATTTGAGTAGAAAGCGCAGCAGACAATTGACATAGCTCAGTCTTGGTGTTTGCTGGTTTAAAAGAAAAAAATTATTTCCAACAACTGAGGGTTTTTTCTTACCAGACCAATCACAAACTTTTGAAGCATGAAATGAATTTCACTGGTACTTGCCAATAAGCTTCTTTCTCTGATATTGGTTTTTATGAAATGGCTGTGATCTTTGCAGGTAATGAATGAAAGCTACACTATGAAGTCCCACCTAACATTCTTCTTCTTGATTTATGGTGTATTGGTTAAAATAGTAAACTGATAATGATCGCAAAATAGCAATAAATCACTATGGGCTGATGTATCAGAAATGATAGAAAATGTTCTGGGGGAAGAAACTTGGAGCCAGTCAGAGAACAGCTGGCTGTTCTGCAGATATGAAAGATACAAGGGAGTCTGCAAAAATACAAATTAAAACACTCTCTCCCTTTGTTTCTGTCAAGACTGGGCTGTTCCTTGATTCTGAATGAAGTAAACTCAAGACATTTATGATGAATTAAATTTCCCACACCCCCAGTGTATCAAGTCTAATTAGAAAGCAGGGGTGGAAATCCATTCAGGCCAAAATCCTGGCTGGATCTGAAGTTTAGATCCGGATGTGATCATTCCATTTTGTACAATTCTGCAGAAGACAAGTAGTTAGATCTCCCTCCTGCCAAAAAATTTCCCTTGTGGGTAAACTTATGCATATAAGTAGTTTTCTGAAGGTGAAGCAAGTAACGGTGTTACCGTGTATTGCCTCAGTTTCTAGATAATGCACGTTTTCTCTGTTTTGTCCATCAGATGTGTTTTCAGACTGTCAATATTTTTTGTTGGGATCATATAATTGTAATGCATTCTGGCTTAGATGTGCTTCAGGTAATGATGCACCAAAGGATAAAACAAAAGATGGAGCAAAATCACCCTTGCCTAAATGTAGTTTGAAGAGTCCATGATGTCTCCTGAGAACCAAAAAGTTACTTGATCTTTTAGGACTTGACCTGTCCCAAACTGATCTTCCTAGAAAGGTTTTGTGTTAAATTTTCCCTCTAGTCTTGTCTTGTAATGGAAACTTTCTTTGGACTTGGTGCTAATCATACCAATGAGCCAGCTCTGATTGGTACTAGCTTGCAAAAGGCCTCTTTTGTTCTTGTTAGAGTATCTAACCTCTAAATCTATTTAATACCCTTTCCCTGGTTGTCCATCATTATGACACATGATTTTCCAAAGGATTTACTATTAGTTAGCAGCACAGGGCTTTCTCCCTGGGGTAGCAGCTACTTGCAGTGAAGAAAATGCATGTTCGATGTAGCAATTTGTCTTTTTTTATATATTTATTATAAGAGTAAATGAGTTATTGTGGGGGACTTCAATATTATTGCAAATTAGGTGCTACAAGCCAAGCCATGCACATTTGTTATGTTTCCAGGCATACACAGCATGCATAGCAGTTCAAAAATCAGCAGTCATATTATATCTAGGCCTTTTCCTGGGCAGCTGCTACTTTGCAGGTATTTTTGTAGTGTGACTGTTCCATAACTCTGCTTACTTCAAATGAAGGGAGGGGGGAATCTGTCACAAAAGTGATTGCTATAAAAAAGGTTTTGATGAGCATGAAGGCATGAATTATAAAATCTCTCAAGATTTAGTTTCTAAAGTAGGCAAGGGCTAATGAATATACAGAGAGCATTGCTTGTCGTATATTCCTTCTATAATAGTAATTTATGAACTGGGTTTTTCTTTTCACTTCCACCTTTCAGGATATACTTGCAGGCTGGAAACTTACCGAAATTACAGATTGCTCTTTTATTCTGAAAAGTGTACAGAATCAAGCAAAGCACAGAGAACCATATCTTACCCAACCTTTGCTTCAACAAGGGGCTTAAATTAACTGCCTAACTTTAAGTCAGCAGAATTAGTTAAATGTTTTGGTATCAGCAGCTCGCCAAAGCTGGGTTCTCTGTGTTGTGGAGGAAGAGGAGGGAATTCTGCCTGAGGTCAAGCTTCTGAGTTTCTGGTTTGGGGGAATCCAGACTCTTGCCAGAAAAATATCTTTTCACGTAATTTCATCTCAGAAGGATGCAGAAGTGCATAACCAGGCAAGAGACCTGTGCTCAGATCCTCTGCTTCCTTCTGGCTTCTTCTCTGCTTTAGCTATCAGCCTAATCCTGGATTTAGAGAGTAATCTGAATTAAAACTCTGTTTCTTTTGATGTTCCTGCAGGACAAGGGTCTGGTGGGAGGGGAAAGCATCCTGTGTACACAGCAGTGAGGGAAAAAAAATCTGAAAAGTCTCTTTGGCTCCATCAGCTTTCAGAGGAGAGAAAGAGATGAGAAGGTGGAACCCTCCTGCATCTTTTCTCGTTCTCCTTTTTTATCTTTCTTTTCCAAGAAAAGAGAGCCCATGTGTCATGTTTCGTGTAGCACTGGTTATATTCATCATAGGTGACCTGGATCATTTGTACTTGTGGTTTATAGTCTCTTGACATGCATTGTTTTCTCTTGCTTGAAGTATAGCACATTAATGAGGTATGTATCTGTTCAGATGTATGCAGTCAGCTCATGAAAGATGCTTTGGTAGCACTTCAACTAGTTTGTCAACAGCTAGCATTTTGGCAGCTGCAGAGAAAAAAACATCCTAAATTCATACAAAGGAGCTAAGAAAATCTGACATTAAACTTTTGGGAGCTATGTTTGCATATGCTGGAGCTCACTGTGTAGTTAGGCATGTTGTAACCTCCCTAATCAAAGCTCCAGTGAAGTAGCTATCCCTTCACAATTATATGCACATCCACTTCTGATGGAGTTATACCAATACTTCTGTTCCCTCTTTGCTGGGAGTGGACTGCAGCTGGTGTAGCCTACTGCCTGTGAAGGTATGGCAGCATTGCAAAATAACACCAGGGTTACATACTCATAGTGTTTCACATTGAAGAGTCAGGATGGGTATGTTTGGTGAGAGGAACCAGGGTTGAGGAAGGTATGGTGGGACATGGAGGCGAACGGCCTGGGGAGCTGCTACCTGGGCTGACCAGGTTGTGACTTCCAGCATGGGAGATTCACACTAGCCTTCAGTCTGTGTGGGATGGCCCATGCAAGCAGTCTGCTCCTTTTGCTCTGTGGAAACCCCACATTTCTCCTGTGGAGCGTGAGCAGCCGATGCACAGCAGTGCCCACCCGGGCACTCTGCTTCAGCGGCTCCTTGTGTGCTGATTGCTCACTGTTCCTGATATTCCTGATTTGCTGCAGTGGAATCTTTGCTTCTCCTTATTACAAAAAAGGGTCACTTTTTACTATTTTCCTATATATCATCTTGAGTTGCTTGGTGGTAAGAACAGAATGACTGGGAAGTGCTGGGAGTCCTACATTTAGCTCCTCATTTGGCCATAATCTACTGCTTTGTGCTTACATGCTTACATGCAGTGCCTTGGAAAGCTGTTAGTATATCAGTTTAGAGCTGTTGACTTCAGTAAGCATTGGACTAGGACCTATTTGCAATATGATACTAGATCTATGGGAGCATTGGGAACAATTTGGATTGTGTTCCCAGTTACCAAGGCAAGCTGGAAAGACTTTTCAGACAAATCTGGGGAGGAAAAACCTTTAATGCTATTTCTTCATCAGACAAAGAGAAGAAAGGAATTTTCTCACTGAGAATTTCTAAAATATAAGCAATTGTGGAGTACAGTCCTACCGCTGTGCATGAATGCAACTTCCTATTATTAATATGCAATAATCTAGAAAGCTATCTCAGTTTGGCAGAAATAATTTTATTTGCACGTTAGTGCCTTCTGTATCAGTGGATTACAGGTACCAATCTGGAGTGGCATACTAAGGACAAAGAACATGAAAAACAGCATCTTGAAATCCATCTAAACTTGAATAGTTCAAGTCTCAAGGGGCAAAACTGTGTTATAAGTATTCCTGTTGAGTCGTAACAAGTAGTCCCATTAAGCAGTAGCTAGAAATCAGCATGCCTCTGAGACAACCCGGCAACATTTATTCAGAGACGGTTTTATGGGTGAGATGAGCGGCAGTGTCTTTGTACTTTGCTCTGAAATACTTATCCCCTGAACATCCCCCTGAGCTCCAGAGTTTCCAGAGGCCAGGGCTGCCTCTTAATCTTTGTTTGCATTCACCTCTCAGAGATCAGTATTTTCTCGTTACAAATTGCTGTGCTTTTTAAATGACAATAAAGGTAACTTTTAGCCCAGAGATTGAGCCAGTCGTCTGACTTCACTGAACTAGTAGTGCATATTTGGGGGCATTCTGATTCACAAGAGTTTGTGTGTATACATTCTTAGGAGAATCTTAGCTGGCAGGGACTTTTTTTCCTTTCTATAGAGACTCTTTATCAGAGCTCATGCGGTATGCTTTGTAATGGAGCTGAGACCATAAGAAGTTTCTCCCAGCTGTACAGGAATCTTTATTGCCATTAATCGTTTAGTATTCCACAGAAATTGTATTGTCGTCATCTTTTTTTTTTTCTATGCGCCACTGATATAAATGCACCCTTTATGTTCACAGATTTGGCCAAAACAGTATGTTATTTCAGCTACTTTTCATTAACAACTTGGGGTATTTTAGCTGTGCAGTAGCTTTTTCATTGTGTTTCTATGCTACTTTACTATTGAATGAAATTTAACACATTGCTTATAATTAGCAGTGAGGAATGTTACCCTATCATCAGTTCACTGCTATGAGGCTTGCTTAAAGATTTTAACAAAGAAAATATTCTTTACTCTTTAAATGCTTTTCAGTTCTGCCCAGGCTCCTCAAAGTAAACATTGTTTTTGAACCAAACTCTTCCTCCCTACCCCTCCTTCCAAAACAAACAATGTTTTTCAGTGGCCATCAGATAAAAATTTGACCCTAATTACATGCTTTATCTACTCATGCTATGTAGTAGGGGTCCAGGCAGTGATAGTTTGAAACTGAATGCACTTTAACGTAGCATCAGGTGCTGGCAGAAATAAACGGTGTGTGTGTTGAAAGGTATAATGAGAGTTATATGTTTTTCTAAGCTACAGTTTGCATACATGAAGTGAGGTGGGATTTTTTTTTATAGTGATTAGTGGTTCTGGGACAAGCCCAGAAATCCTCACTCAGCTGTAACTCCTGATGCTTGGTCATCGTTAGAATATTCGTAATATAAACAGGACTTTTGCATTAGCTGAGCTTCCAAACACCATCCTATTTCTTGCACCACTAAGGGTTTCAGTAGCCTCTGGGGCAGATCTCTAACACTCAACACTACAGTTCTGCTCATCATCTTTTGTTCCAGAATCACAATGCAAAGTTTCAGGGTTTGGGGGCTGTGTGTCTGTGTCTTGGAGCAGCTGCCCAGCTCTCGTTGTTTGTTAAGTAACCTAGCCATTGGTTCACACTCTTGGGCATTTCGCTGGGGAGTCCGGGAAGCCAAAAGGTTTCTGCTGCTCATATCAAAGCCTT